>JAPKLY010000055.1:1373398-1473398 GCA_026898435.1 Prunella vulgaris | reverse complement strand
TTCAAAAAATTTTGTATAAATAAGCTTTTAAGATGTACTCCCTCCGTCCACGATAAATGGTCCACGTTGCCTTAAATGATCGTCCAGAATAAATGGTCTACTTACCTAAAGTGGAAAACTTACAATCATTATTTTCATTTTTTATACACATATACTCACTTTTACACATCACATCAAGTACTTTTTTTAATAATTAAATACTTTTTTATACTAATACACTCACTTTTACACATCAACATCAACTATTCTTAATAACCGTGAATTGCCAAGGTAGTCCAATTTTTATGGACGGAGGGAGTATTTATTAATATCATTAATTATATTTACCGCATTTTACACATATATTATAACTTTTATACTATGAACAAATTTTATATCACAAGTTTCGCATGCTACTCAAATTTTATTTTAAATTTGATTTTATTAACCACAAATTATCAACATGAATTAAACTCTGAACATGTGAACATAAAATTTCTCGCTCTGGTATTTTAGAAAGAGTTTTCCCTCATCTAAAAATTCGAACTGATGTACACTAGACTTATTTCTCTGATAAGATAAGCCTAGCTTGTTGATCAAGTGCACTAGTTATCAGATCATAAAGAGAAAAAAAAATTGAAGGGTGTGTGATGAGGAAATCAACTTTGTTTGGCTTGAGTTGATCTTCTTATCTAGTTTGTTTGGGGTTAGTGTTTGTTCAAAGTCTTAATCTATGGCCCCCCTCTTCTGTTTCTTGTGTTGTTCAATCCTCCAAAAGTTGCAAGAATATACAGTGAATCAAATATATTAAAGAAATTTCACATTTTAATGATAAATTCACTATAAAAACGTGTAGAAACATAACAATATATGTATGGAAAAAATCAGGTGGCTTAGCTCACCTGATCGCTCCTCATTTGAGTGGGTGATCTGGGTTCGATTCCCTCCGAGAACGAATTGGGAGAGATATATAATATTGGTTTGGAGATATTCTTGGAGTGTAAGGAGACTTGGTGAACTAATATGTATGAAACAGTCTTTAAGTAATTTGATGTATATTTGAGCAAAATAAATCTTATGTACCATGCAACTTTTTAATAAAAATAATTGAGTAAAAAAATAATACTTGAATTATAAAATGCATCTAATCGACACAAATCTTTATAAAAATATAAGGTTATAGAATTCGATTTATTTTTGACCCGAATTTGTTTAAATTTAATTTGGTAGATAAAAAACTTTTGAGGTATAAATGCACAATCTCTTAAAGTGAAAAAAGTTATGAGTAAAACATCACATACATATTTTTGTTCTAATTTAAATTGATACAAAATCATTTTATAACTTAAAACTTTAAAAAATAAGAGATATCGAAAAAGTTATTCGTAATAATTGAAAAGTTGACTCAAATTTGAGAAAAATTCAGACGTTCTAACAAAATAATTAATCAAATCATTGATATTTCTACAAATAAATGAATTTCGTGACAACAATATTAATTGTTTGCTGTAACTATGGACCATATGATTCGACATATATATTTATATATATATATATATATATATATATAAATAAATAAACAGTCTGATCATGTGCATCTTCAATTGATTTGATAAAATTTTGAAATTTTATTATAGATTGGGCTCATTAAAAAAAATAAAATAAAATTGAGTGATATAATTCGATTTATACGTTTGTCCTGATTTGAATTTTATTTCAATTTGATTTGGTAATTAAGTAACTATTGACAAAAATTTCTGTGAAATCCCTGTATTTAAATATTGTGATCGAAATATGAAATTTATTGAACTTGAACAAAAACTTATATAAATCCGAATTCACGGTGAACTCAGGTTTATCAATTATCACTGTCATGTGTATATATTATCACTATTATGCACACACACCATCACTGTTAAATAATTACATATATTTTTATAACAATGATAGTAATGTGAACTCGAGTTCACAAGAAGCATACTTAATTATGAATGGGTCATTAAAAAATTAAATTAGTTTCCTACAATGATTAGTGTTTTTATTATATGGCTAATAGCAGCATTTAGACTCGCGATAGGGCCAGATTAAGCTAATCCCTACTTAATTTTCTATTTTTAAATGCTAAGTGAGTTGGATTAAAAAACTTAAAAAAAGAAAAAGAAAAAAAAGATATATGACTCATTTGGTTCGTAAGATAAAAATATCTATCCGTCAAAATCATGCATGTTTTTGGCGGATAGATACTTTTATCTTACGAACCAAACATAATTTATATGTTTTGACTTTCACATCATAAATAATAATTCCTCCCTATAATTATTCGTAAACTTGCATTTTTTGTTTATCATAAATAAGTTGTATTAAGTTTTATTTATTATTTTACATACAAAATATACTATTTCGCTATAAATATAAATTTTTTTAGCCATGAATAAATAATGCAAATGTGAAAGATTAGAAACAATTTAACTCTCAAAAGCCACAATATTATAATAAAAATATATTAGACTTTAAAATAGACGAGAAATTTTTATGAATTTATTGGAATACTTTTTAATTTTAATTAGTATAAATTTTAAAAGTTATTTCATATCGTGCAATATTTACTCATTAAATTATACGTGTGGGTTCAAAATTATAATGATCTTTAAATAGCAATTATACGAATTTCTTCATTAAAAAATAAAATAAAATAAAATTGTGTTGGGCATATGTTTTGGACCAAGAGGCTATTTTAAGAAATTAAACCTAACACAGCTTTGTTGTTTGTATAAAATAGAAATTGGATACTACTTCCCCGGTCCCTAATCAATTTGCACACTTTCTATTTTGGGTTGTTCCAAATTAATTTGCACACTACTTAAAAGGAAAACATCGATTTACGTGCATACTCACAAAACTTTCCACACATTTACCCATATACCACTACATTAATTAAAAAATACATTTTTCTTAAACCGTGTGCCATCCCAGGGGTGCAAATAACTCTGGAACGGAGGGAGTAATATATATAAATGAATGACCAGTTACAAAATGATATAAAAATAATGTATTATTTTTAAATAGATATAATATATAAAAATAATAATTTTATTTTTAAACTTATATTTACATTTTTATACAAATATTTTATATATTTAAAAATATTACATTATTTTTTGTACTAATTTATGATTATTCCACGAATGAATTATTATTCAAGTAGCTTAATGTGACAAAATAGAAAGATACCAAATAAATTATCCCACTTGCATAATGAAAACAAAATAGCTGACAAAAGTATATTAATGAAGATTCACTATATATATGTTAATATTATTTTTCCTATTAATTATTATTATATATTTACAGCCTAATAAGAGATCACAGTTGACTAATTACCAATTGTACGGAGAATAAAAACAATTACTAGTATATATTTTTCAAATACGACATATGTAATACTCCCTCTATCCACCAAATTATTTCTTACTTTTATTTTTTGTTTGTCCATAAAACTTTTTCTCATTTTTTTAGTTGAAAACAATCCATACTTACAAATAAAAGTTTGAGCCCCACGATACTTCACTTTTTCCTTATTTTATCTACCATTTCAATATAATACTAATTTTCATTAAATTTCGTGCCACTTCACAAATGGTAAAAAGACTGGTGGACGGAGAGAGTAGTTTATATCTATGTATATGTACAAAATAAAATGTGTCAAATATTAGTTAAATATAATTGTATGAATGAACAATTTTTTTCGAATTTCTATTCTATCAAAGTAGAAAATATAACAAAGTAGAAAATATGTTGTTATTATATTTTATCATATTTGTTGCTAATTAATAATGTACACAATAATATTTTACAACTCAACTTCATTAATCACTACTTCTTTTTCTCAAATATTTTATTTGATAATTATATACTTAAAAATAAATTATTGTTGACATTTTTAATAATAATGTAATATCAATATCCTAATTGTTAATATATTTAGTGAAATATTTGATATATTAAAAGTTTTCAATCAGTTTGATAAATTTATTTAAATTATTTTTATAGAATATACCAAAAAATTATATAATTATTTATAAATAACTTTAAAAAATTTACATAAACTTTTTTATATTTTTGTGTAAAAAAATATTTATATACATTATTTGAATTAAAATTATTTTTTAAACTAATACTCTCCCGTCTCACTTTATATTTGTCATTTTGTCATTTTCGTCTTTTCCATTATATATTTCTCATTTGCTTTTTTACTTCTCTTGAAAATTATTATTTACTTTTTTTTCTTATTTTTATATTATTTTATTACTTTTTTATTTTTATTACATTACTTATATATAAATATTTTATATTTTTTATATTTTATATTTTTTATATAATTGTCAATAATTAGAAGTAGTTCACCAAATATCCATGTAATATAAATATTTTATATTTTTTTAAATTTGTTTATAAAGTAAATTAAATTTATATTATATTAATATTTTATACCTTTTAAATATTTGTGTAAAAAATTAATAGAATAGTCGGACAGGGTGAGTATGTAAATGCTGTGATGAGAGAGAGAGAAAGAGAGAGGAGAGAGGAGAGAGAAGGAGTGGAGAATGTTTATAAGCATCTGCAGAAAGACTGAGGTTTGCTCCCGTCCAAAGAAGACGAGAGGAGAGAGAAGCAACTTCTGTATTCACAAGAAAAGGGGGAAAACAGAGGCATCGCACTCGCTTATCATACCCTCAAATCTCAACCGATTCGTCACAAAGTCACCGGAATCGGTGAATCGCAAGACAATTCACCTCCATTTCTCCAGCAAAACTTATCACCCAATCGAATTTCTCTGTATCCAGCAATCTCTCTCTTGATTAATACCGCTACATCCGACAAATTATTGGCCTGTGTGCTTTCTCTCACTTCTACCTCAGTGTGTGTGTGAGTGTTGCTGCTTACTCAGTCTTCAGTTTGTGGATGAGATACCATTTCGAGGTCTGAAGGTTTTTTCGGCGAGTTCCCCGTTGCAAACGAGAAGGTGAGTTGGGTTTTTACATATGAATCGATTTTCTTGCCGTGGTTATGCTCCTTTTTTTTTTCTGGAGTTATGATGACTGTAAATTATTTATTCGGTGTTTCCTCCATTCCCATTTTTAGGAGTTGATGCCATGTATCTAGCGATATAGCTGCGAATCTTGAAATATGTATTCCATAAATTTCTTTGGTTGACCATTATATCTGGAAAACTAGATATATTTCCCTGGATGATTTTACAGAAAATTGAGTGGATTGTTGGATTTTGTTCATCATCTGAGTCTGATATATTAGCGTACATAAATGGAGAAGCTCCCAGGTTTAGTAAAATGAAGCCATTTTTGTGAAGGTGTTCAGTGTTCACATCTTGAGTGCAATAATATTGGACTCTGTTTTGCAATTCTTGAAGATAGTGATAGAGTGTGTTGAATTGAGTTATATTTACGATTTAGCCTCACATATATTATCCTGTTTGATTGTTAAGCAGCCTCCCATCTGTTACATGTATACTATTTATATAAATAGCAAGATCTGATGTGTTCTTGGTATAAGGATTGATTTCCCTTTGTTTGTTAAGTACTTCTTTAGAATATCTTATTTTCTTCAGCGTATATGTGCTTTCCTGAATAATCTTATTTCGTTAGATTTATGATCACAAAAAACATATGGTCATCGTATGAAGATATGGAGCATACGAAAAGAAGCTCATTTATTTTCCAATCATTTTTCTCGATGCTAATCATTATTTAGCGTCTATATATTACTTTTCTTCGCTTGAGCTTTTTTTAAACCATTCAATGGAGGTATAACTAATGCTAAAATTCAATAAATACCTGGAATTTTATAGTTCTCGTATAATGGACGAAATGAGCTCATTCATATTTCTTCTTTTATCAGCCCTGATGATGCATGGGGAAACCATAAATGATTCTGGAGAGATTAAAGTAAGTTTTGGCTATCATTGCAATGGCAAGAATGATGATTCATGGGATAGACCAAATTACATAGACATCCCTTCTTCTGGTGGACTCCGGAGAGCCAGTAGCTCGTTTTCTTGTCTCTCTGGTGCTGCATTGAGCGCCAATGCTACTCTAGCTAACACAAATATTTGCAATGGATTGATTGCCTCGGAAATACTGCCTACTCTCGACTCTCCCAATTCATTCCGTAGGATTTCATCTTCAACAAAGTTGGACTTTTTGTCGACTTCTCTCCAGAGTAACATGTCGAACTTGAGTTTTAGTCCATCCTCACCTAGTGAGATGCTCAATTATGATTCGTTTTCACTCAAATCCATGAGTGCTCCTTCTAGAAGCGAAAGCTTTCTCAATGCAATGGAAGTACAAATTGCTGGAGGGGCAGCTGGGGAAGATAGAGTTCAAGCTGTTTGTTCTGAAGAAAATGGTTGGCTTTTCTGTGCTATTTATGATGGCTTTAATGGAAGGGACGCAGCTGATTTTCTTGCTGGAACTTTATATGAAACAATCAGGTTTCACCTTAACTTACTCAACTGGGACTTTGATCAAGATTCGGTAGAAGCTTCTGATTGTTTGTCCACATTCAAGCAGAGTGTTCTCAGCAGCCTTCAACATGCTCTCAACCAAGCAGAGAATGATTTTCTTCACATGGTTGAACAGGAAATGGATGATCGTCCCGATTTAGTATCTATAGGATCTTGTGTTTTACTTGTTCTACTCCATGGGAAGAACTTATACTTGCTTAATCTTGGTGATAGTCGAGCCGTATTGGCTACCTATGATAAAGGAAACGAGGGGTTGCAAATAATCCAGCTCACTGATAGTCATACTGTTGATAATGACGATGAAAGAATCCAACTTTTAAATGATCACCCCGATGATCCTTGTCCAGTTGTGGGGGGAAAAGTCAAAGGGAAGCTGAAGGTAACTAGGGCTTTTGGAGTTGGTTACTTGAAAAAGGTACAGCTATTTTATAATGTAATAGTCTTCGAGTTTAATGATGTATGCTAATTAGAGTTGACTAAAATTCTTTATTATGTGATATTATTTGCTTTTGTTGTGCAGAAAGAAATGAATGATGCTCTGATGGGTATTCTTCGAGTTCGTAATCTCATTAGTCCTCCATACGTATCCGTACAACCATCACTTAGTGCACACGAGGTTTCAAACTCAGATTACTTTGTTGTACTTGGAAGCGATGGCTTGTTTGACTTCTTCAGCAACGATGAAGTTGTAAAACTAGTACATTCATACATATTGAGGAACCCTTTCGGTGATCCAGCTAAATTTCTTGTCGAGCAACTTGCTGCAAGAGCAGCAGATTCAGCAGGTATGTCACCATCTACTGCAGTATGCACTATTTGTTCTATATTCAAGTCAAATAATACAATAGCTACCATATTATAATGTATTCTGCTATATATCTTCTAATTGGCCCACTTGATTTGCTTATGCCATCAAGACAATTTAAAACTTATTGTCCACTTTCGTTGCTCTCTGTTCAATTATTATTATAAAATTCATTGTAGGGCTCTAAGCCAGCAATGCCTTATATGAGACCAGATTAATCAAATCGTGTCTTAATTTCCAAACCACTTGCACAATATCTTGGTAATGATTAGTTGCTTACGAAAGCATCAGAAAGAATATAATATTACGCTATGGAGGTCATCTACATACAATAATTCAACTTCAAAAGCACTGAATGGGCTTGTCTTTGCTGAAAAATATTTAAATATGTTTATTTTGGCAAAGTCTTGTACGAACCAGTGTACTGTGGAATTGGTTTATGTATTTTGGGTGTATTCTTAAACAGTATCACTTGTTTCGTAACAAGGTGTTAAGTTGTTCCACTAAAAAGTATTTGTTATATTACTATAAAACGATATTTGTGAACCAACTGCATAGTAAAACTATAACACATAAGATGAACTCATTTATTCTTTTACATCTTTTCAGGTTTTAGTATGGAGGAGCTGATGAATATCCCAGCTGGAAGAAGGCGAAAATATCACGATGATGTTACTGTTATCGTAATCGTCCTGGGAACGAATAAGCGGACCTCAAAGGCATCAACATGTCTATGAAGTTTAAACGACAACTCGAACCACATCTTTTTTGCAGTCTATTAGCTTTGGATTGTTCTTTCACAAGATAAGTTTGCAATAATCTTTTGTTATATATATTTCCAAAACATGAATATGTCGCCATCTGTTTACACATTAATCTCTATTTTTTTGATGGAAATTGGAATAAGCATCTTTATCTGCAAATTGCTTGCCATGAAACCCTTTACGTTTTCTTTTCCATCTTTTATGCTGATGGTTGGTTGAAATCAATGGTCAAGAAGCTTGATGCGTAAGCTCGTTGAATTTATGGAATCTTTCTATATATAAACAGGAAAGTTGGCGCTCTGTTTCTGCACGAAGCAATCACTTATTTTACGTGCTAAACGAGCTTTTGATTCGATGATAAATATGAAGGATCACTTTTAGTTTGATTCCTTTTGGTGGTGCTCATCTTTATAGCTTCTTGATTGTTCAAGATTTGGTGGGTGAGAGAGAGGAATTATTCCTTTGTATGCTCTTTCTGTTTCATTGTATTGCAAGCATTTTCTAAGGTCAAACATATCAACACTTAGCTTTATGGAAATTCCTTCATGATCTCTTACTAGAGAATTTGATCCTACCCAACTACTTTTTCTTGTTAAATCTTGAGATAATTGTTCAACTTCATTTAGATTTCTGTACATATGATGACGAATCTTTAACTAGAGTTGGGAAGAACTAGCTTTAATCCTTCATTTTTTTTTTGTATGATTGGTTTAGGGGACTAAATAGTCAATCTCCGAACACAGGACTATTCCCTTTATATTTAAATAGTTTTCTATTAGTGGGTCATGACCGTTTCAATATATACGACTATATATATTGATTTGAAGTCGAATTTAGGATCTCAACCAACGTATAGAAGAAATCAAGAATTGGTTGAGATGATTGTAGACTTGATTTCTGGGTATTATATTAATAAAGAGTATTGGATTAATTGTATTTTCAATTTCATAATATTTTTACTGAAGACAAGTATTTTTTTAAATAATTTTTGTCTCGGGGATTTTCGTTGAAAACTAACAGATGACGATGCGTGAGATATAAATAAGAGGAAGTCTCTTGTGCACCACTTACACGGTGCAACTCAAATTTATTTTTTAAAAATTAAACAAAATACTACTGAAAAGTTAAACATGTTATTACTGAAAAGTTAAACTGTAAAAGATAGTACATTTTTCAGTAATAACATGTGTAATTTTTCAATAGTATTTTATTTAACTTTTAAAAAATAAATTTGAGTTGCACCGTGTAACTGGTGTATACAAGACTAATCCTATAAATAATTGGATATTGGGAATTAAAATTGCGATAAAATGACCATTTTGAATAATGGTATCAAAAGTACTTTTAAAATTTTCTTGGGGGACTAACTAGTATGACAATCCATCCCTAGAGCATAACAATTTTTATTTAATTATGTTTGATCATGCATATATTTTGCCAAGAATTTTATGCAATTTGGAATGTAAAATGAGGTTAGGAGAATAAGAATACATGCAGAGTTGGGGACCTTTGTGGAAAATCATTTTGTTATGTGGGAGCGTTTTTAATTAATAAATAAATTATTTTAATTGAATTTTGTAGAAAAGGCATTTTGTCCAAGACTTCTTCTACATACTCAAATTTTATTTTTTCAATTTTTTTAAAGCTGTATTAAGGATTCGAATTTGCCACCTGTTCTTCACGAGTGTGGGAATACAACAAGTGCGGGTCAATAAGGGTATGTTTGTTTTGGGATTTAAGTGGTCGTAGCCAGTCATGATTTTGAAATTCTGAGATGTGAAAATCTTGATGAATAGTAAAAGTGTGTGTTTGTTTTAGAATTTTAGTAGGGTAGAATGTTACTTTATGTCAAATCAAAGTGCGATAATGATTGATTTTATAGGTATAATAATAGGTATAATAAGTATTTTATAAGTGTTGGGTTGGAAAGAGTAATAATAGGTTTAATAGGTCTTTTTAGGTGTGGATTGAGTTTTGGATGTGAAATCTGGATGTTACATCCCAAACTCGTGTAGAGCGTGATTGCAAAGTCCTACGACCATCCGTGCTAGTCCCAAAACAAACATACACTAAGATATGGATACAAGAATACAATTTTATTTAAAAAAAATTAGGGCACATTATTAAAATTCTAGGGCACATTAAAAATACGTCTGTTTATATATATTTTTAATTTGCAAATTAAATATACGTAGTTTATATTTTTTTCTCTGAACATCAATTCAAATTTTATTTGTGCAATACACAAGTCAATAGTAAATTGATTCTAAAATTAGTGTCATATAGTCAATAGTCCAATAACATATTTAATATTTAACCAGTTGAATTCACGCAACGTATTTGACAACTCGTTAGTTAAATTTATCAAGTGGTACTGAATTTATCACGTGAAAAATTAGATATACGAATTTAAAAATTACATTTTTTTAAGAAATGGTGTGTAAATTCAATACTGCATATTAATTTTAAAAGAATTCTTGTATAAAAAGGTTGTCACGGTAATGATGTTTATGATTCTAAGATAATTTTTGTACACACATTTTGGAGTATAATTTGTTAGATAATTGAAGAAATGGGTGGAGATTGAGGGCTAATATTGTTTGTGAATATTCTTCATTGATTGGCCTGCCTAATTATTACATCCCATCATCAAATGCCTTAAAAAGTACTCTTCACTTTCAATGGAGGTATGTCAATGCATTAGTTTTAGTATTTTAGGTAACAAGTACATCGTGTAATTTAAATATATTTTTAAAAAATTATAAAAAAAATTAAATGTATTTATCACTCAGCGCAACTTTGTTTTGTATACACTAGGTGCAGAGTGTACTTTCAAAAAATTATATTAATTATTATTGAATAGTCACACATGTTATTAATTATTACTAAAATTTACATTTTAAAAAAATACATTTTTAATAATAATAATAATGTATGTAATTCTTTACTAATATTTTGTATAACTTCTTAAAAATACACTTGAATTGCATGATGCACTGACATTGTTGATACAAACTAAAGCGAACTACAGTGGAAGAATTAGCAGAATAAATAACTTAACGCCAAGGGGCTCGCTTAGAGCTCGCTCAGTTGATTAAGAGCCACATCACCACTTTTGACCAGTTAATGCCAAGTGGAAAGAAGAGAGCTCGCCCAGGTAGTTGGTGACACATCATCAACCTCTGACCAAGTGAACACTAAGGAGAAATGGAGCTCGCCTAGTACCAGATGCAATGGCTCAGTCCTACCACCATCAACACCTCCCGGAGCAACACAAGGCAAGGGAGCTCGCCCAGCCCGAAGTGAAGCCATAGTTATGTAGGGAATTGATAGTGATGTAGTAGGACAAATCAATGTATAATTAGAGTGTAATAGTAGGCATAATGACAAGTGTTGAGGACACTTGTCAGCATATTAGGCTAAATAAGTCCACTAAGTATCACCTCATTACATGCAAACCTATAAATAAAATCATTGTAACACTTTACTCTCTCTAAGTTCATTATATCCAAAATACTTCTTTTCTTTACTTTCCCTCTCTATAAGAATACTCTAAAAAAACATTACTTGATTATTGTTTGGTAGGAATACAGTGATAAATCAGCCATATAATCAACCTAATTAAGCAAATTCTACCAAAAGACATACACCCTAAAATTCTCCACTATGCCATGCATGAATATTATCATGTTAATCCAATTTAAGAAAATATATTAAAAAATATCATTATAACGGTTATTACATAGCAAAAGAAAACAAAATCTGCGAAGAATATGTATATTGTAAAATTTAAATATATTTTTAAATAATATCAATAATTTTTATTTAACATTTTGTATCTAACTTACACTGATTATAGTTATAATTCAGCTTTAGAAAATATATTTAAATTGCACGATATTTGCACGATATTTGATTGCGCAAACGACAAACTCATTAATTTAACACCCTAACATTATATATCATCAACAACACTTACTTTACATAACCTAAGAAATTAAAACATCGTCACATTCAAAATATTATATCAAAATTTCCCCATATTTCTTACTCCTCTATATATGTGGACACCTTAACATGATACAATTAAGTACTACTCCATATCACATAATGTAGCATCCATTAGGGTTCTCATCGCTCAATATCTCGAACGAATCCAACGGCTCAGATTGCACAGCGGAGTCCTCCATTGCGTACGTGTACGGCGATGGAGGCATGTAATAGGCCGGAGCACCGGGTACGGTAGGGTATGCCGCATTGTAACTCATCACTTGCGCTTGTTGAGGCCCATAGCTTGGAGGGAAAACTGTAGGGCTAGGATTAATCTGATCAACGGTTTGGATGAAACCCACCTTCGGAACCTCCAATCCAGTGTGTGCAGGCGCACCATTAAGCGGTGCACCTCCATTACCATTGCTTTTCCCTTTCCGCTTCTTTTTCTTCTTTTTACCTCCGCCGCCGCCGCCGCCGCCGCCATTAGTCTTATCTCCGCCGTTGGGGCCGCCCTTTTGCTCCGCCGCCGGGGGCTTCTCCCCGCCGGAGATATTTTCCGGCAGGTCGAATTTCACCGTTAATCCGCCGTTATGTCTCGGAGAAGTGATTTTCGCGTTATTAGTATTCTCGCCGGAATTCTCCTCTTCCTCATCGTCGCTGTTTTCGCGGCTCTTTGGGTCAGTTTTCTTCTTCTTTTCTTTGCCGGCGGCGGGCTTTTCCGGCCACAGCTCTGCATTTTTCCCTGTTTTGAGGAGTTTCTTGATCAGCGTTTGCGCATCAACGTTGCCGGCGACGGTGACTTTATGGAGCTGGGCATCGATGTTTATTGTATAAACACCTAAACAAAAATAGAGATTAATTAATCATAAACAGCCATTAAAGCAGAGCTAAATTAATTTTAAATTAAAAAAAAGGACGTTTTTACCTTCAATTGTTTGAAGCACTTTCTTGACTTTTCTTTTGCAGCCTTGACAGTGGATAGAAACCTTCAGAACCCATGTCTGGAAAGCGAAGAGAGAGAAGAGTTTATGCACTGATGAGAGAGAGAGAGAGAGGGAGAGGTGAAATTACATTGGAAAAGCATGAAGATGCCATTTTTACCTGGTACTGAAGAGGTGGCTGTAAAGGTTCTTCAGCTTGTCCTGCAGAAGCCATGAGAGAGAGAGAGAGAGAGATGAGACAATTACTCCACTGAGATCATCAAAGACGCCCTAATGGCTAATGGAAATGGCATTAGATACTCGACCCGATTTGACATGGAAACGAATCCCCTGCATTTACTTTCTCTCACACTCTCGTAAATTGAAACTCGCATCTTAAATAGCTATATTGCAAGGAAACGAATACGTAGATGCTGGTACGATACAATATAAGTTAGGGGATACGAGTTTTTTTAAAAAGTTAGCATGTGATTCGTTAAATATACGTCTATTTATTTATATTTTATTATATATAATATTTAAAAAATATACTCTCTCCGTCCCGTATGAATTTGTACCCTACGAGACGGCACATTTTTTAAGCAAAATGTGTTTTATATATAAAGTAGTGACATATGAGTAAATATGTGTAAATGTTTGTGAGTATGCACGTAAATCAATGTTTCCTTTTTTAATAGTGTGCAAATTTGTGTGGGACGTCCAAATAAGGAAAATGTGCAAATTCCTATGGGACAGATGGAGTATTTTTTATAAAAAATTTATAAATCATTTATATTTTTTATCACCTAAAATTTGAGTATATTCAATAATATAATATAATTATGTAAAAAAAATCAATTTGAGTTGCATTAGTTATATACATAAATCATAGTAACGAGTGTCACACTATCAATTTAACTTATACGAAATAATAAAATTCAATTTAAATAGTATATTTAATGTTTATAAATAAGATTCGTGCAGTGGATTCGAGATCCGTTAGCTGGATTCGCTACGTAGAGAATCCGACACGAGAATTCAAGAATCTTAACCTTTTTAGGGTGCAGGTGCAAATCCGATATTGCATTATAACATTTTTAGAAGAATTCGTGTATCATAGTTTCAACATTGTTTTTATGTTCTCCCTGTGCCGCTTTAGAAGAAGAGCGGTCTAATACTTTGGAATTTTTCGACATATTGTCTAAGTAATGTTCGAATCGGTTCTATCGATCAATCCAACATCGTTTTTTAAACATAGAATACGAGTCATATGATTCACATATTATCAATTACATTAGGCAAAGTATTATATGAACGATACAAATAATAAATTTTATACTGAACAATGATTTATTCTAATTATTTTGATATTTGATTATTTTAGAGATAAACGACATAAAATACTGTATATAAACTAACACGACAATATATACATGAATTAACATCACATGTAGTATGTCATAATGAATGATCTAAAATCATATTGTATATGAACTAATACCACACTTTATATGAACTAACACTACAAACCAAAATGTGTATTATAGCGTAAAATAAAATATGCTGCTCATAAAATTATTCAAATGAGTCGGTTAAAATGTTAGAGCTTCATTTCTAATTTATTCACTTATCTTATAATGAGAGTTTCAGGTAAGATCTATTTTTTGGATGATTATAGATCTTCGAATTTATATGGAATTTACAAAAAAAAAAAAAAAGTTGAGGGTATCTATATCCAACTCAAAAAATTGTAAGTATATATATATATATATATATATATATATATTTACGAAAAAGTAATATTAATTAACTAGCCAGATCGGCATTCAAGTCTTCAACAATAAATGAAGGAATATCAATAAAGAAGAAAGACTCTATGCAACTAAAACTAAAACTAATAAGCTTACGAGCTACCAAGTTTCCACATCACTTAACCCAGGTAAAGGAGCATCTGTCAAAAAGTACAGCTAATTGAAGGATATCTTCGACGATCATCCAAAATATTAGAAATTTGGTTTAGCCTTTGTTAAAGCTCTAAGAAGAATTTGGGAATCCACCTCCACAATTACTCTTCTGTCACCTCTCTCCCATGCCAACTCTAAACCTCGAAGCGGTGCAACAACCTCGACTACTTCCACTGAAAAAATAGCAGTATTGAATTCTACAACACCACAAGAACTGCCCACTATCATTCCTTGCCACACCTCCAACCCCACTCCCATGTTCATCTACCACTAAAGCATCATCATTAATTCTAACTTCATTCACACCTGGAGGCATCCATGAAATATTTGAATATCCTCTACTCCTGGAGCATCCCCTCTTTGTAACTGTTATGTGTGCAAAGAAAGTGAAATAAAGATCAGATGAGCAAGTACTGCTGATTAACTGAACATTAATACTATCAGCTGAATGGGGTCAGCTGATAGGTCTGCTGAGGGTCATCTGATATGTTCAGCTGAGATCATCTGGAAGTCTTCTGGTATATCAGCGGAGTCAGCTGAGGAAGTCAGCTGAGGGGGTCAGCTGATGTAGTCTCCTGAGTAGTCAGGATGATTGGTCAGGCTGATGGTCAGGATGGTTGGTCAGGACATGATGATGGTCAGGTCAGTTGGTCAGGTCAGGATGATGGACAGACTGGTTAGTCAGGATGAAGGTCTACTGATGATATAAGCTGAATACTCAGACTCAGCTGAGGACATATCACATCAGCAGACAATAAAAGAGCATACTGACTCTGAGTCAGGAATTAACCAAGAATCAGTTACGAAGCAGTTTAAACTTCCAAGTTGGGCAATTGGCGATCAGTTTAACAGAATCAAAACTGAAGACCGTTGGGCTCTGACAATTAATCATTTTCGGTTGCAACTGTAGCAGTTACTTATTAGTTGGTTACGATCACAAGCTTTAATTAGGGTTCACATATCTCTATATATATATATACATATGTATAGAGAATAATAATCATATACTTAGAGAAATATCCAAAAACACTTGTAATCTGTATCTTCTTCATCGATTAGTGAGAGAGGTGCCATCATCCGTGGACGTAGATCATTCCTGATCGAACCACGTAAATCTTGGTGTTTTTCAATTTCTTTATTCCAATTGATTTCAAACAATCATTGTTAACTCAACAATTGGCGCCGTCTGTGGGAAAGAAGATTGTTGGTGAAATCAACTGCTATGGCTTCTACGAAAATGGAGTTTGAGAAATTCATAAGAGCGAATGATTTTGGTTTGTGGAAGGTGAAGATGAAAGCTCTCCTCACACACCATGCATTATCAAATGCTCTGAAACCAGCGGATCAGTGGCCTTCATCATCCTCAACAGAACCTGCAAAGAGGCAGGAGATTCTTGACAAGGCTCATAGCACAATCATCTTGTGCTTGGGGGACAAACCTCTGAGGGAAATATACAAAGAGAAGACTGCCATTGATGTGTGGAACAAGCTGGAACATGTGTATCAAACGAAGTTGGTTACCAATAAGTTGTTCATGAAGCAGAGGCTTCATTCCTTCAAAACGACTGAGGATAGGGATCTGGTTGAACAACTTGAAGAATTCAATAAAGCAGTGGATGATTTGGAGAATCTTGAAGTCAAGATTGAAGATGAGGATAAAGTCCTGATGTTACTGAATTCTCTACCAAAATCCTTAGAGAATTTCAAGGATGCTCTGTTATTTGGAAGACAAGAGAAGATGTCACCTGATGATATTCAGAATGCATTGAAAACTAAGGCGCTTCAAATGCAATCTGAAAGGAAGAACACAAATCTAGGAGAAGGGTTGAATATCAAATTCAAGAAAGGGAACAAACAGTTCCAAGGAAATAAGAAGAGGAATGGTAAATGCCCTGAATCTGGAAAATTTGTGGAAAAGAGAAAATGCTTCTCATGTCAGAAGGTGGGACATCTCAAGAAGAATTGTCCTGACAAATCCAGGAAACAAGAAGAGGATCAGAAGGCTGATGTCATAATTGCTACTCAGGAAGGATATGATAGTGCTGAGGTTCTAGCTGTTAGTGATGTCAAGCTGAGTGAAGATTGAGTGTTGAATTCTGGGTGCTCATTTCATATGTGTCCCAATGAAAGTCTATTCAGGGATCTCAAGAAGTTTGATGGAGGATCAGTTCTCTTGGGGAATGATCAGATGTGCAAGGTCAGAGGCTCTGGCTCAATAAAGTTGAGGCTGCATGATAGTGCTGAGAGGATACTACAAGATGTCAGGTTTGTACTTGAGCTGAAGAGAAATCTTATTTCTCTTGGATCACTTAATGTTTTGGGATATGAATTCAATACAAGGAATAGATTCATATTGATAACCAAGGATAATAACATTGTGATGAAAGACAAGAAGGTGAATGACTTGTACATTTTAATTGGTAACTCAGCTGCCGGATCAATGAATGCAGTTATGAGCAGTTCTGATGTTATCTTGTGGCACAAGAGGTTAGGGCACATTGGTGAAAGAGGACTAAATGAACTCTCCAAACAAAAGGCATTTGGGGATTCAAGAACAATCAAATTGGATTTCTATGATCACTGTGTATTGGAAAAATCCAAGAAATACTCTTATTCAAAGGGGCAACATCATACTGATGCTGCTATGGACTATGTACACTCTGACATCTGGGGGCCTTCAAGAACTGAGACTCATGGAGGTGGAAGGTACTTCATGACTATCATTGATGATTTCAGCAGAAAGGTGTGGGTGATCATCCTGAAGCAGAAGAGTGAGGTCTTTGGGAAATTCAGGGAATGACTTCTTGAACAAGAAAATAAAAGAGGCAGATCCTTAAAGCATCTCAGGACTGACAATGGGCTTGAGTATGTGTCGGAAGAGTTTGAAATTTTCTGCAGGGAAAGGGGCATAACAAGACACAAGACTGTTCCAGCAAACCCTCAACAAAATGGACTTGCTGAGAGGATGAACAGGACTATTTTGGAGAAGGTCAGATGCATGCTGTCAGATGCTAAACTACCTAAAGTATTCTGGGGAGAGGCAGTTAATACTGCATGTTACTTGATAAACAAAACACCCTCATCCGCTATTGACTTTAAAACCCCAGATGAGCTTTGGTATGGTAGGTTGTCAGATTACAATAATCTGAAGGTGTTTGGTTGCTTAGCCTTTGCTCACATAAGGCAAGATAAGTTGGAACCAAGGGCTCTGAGGTGCATCTTCCTGGGATATCCAAAAGGTGTCAAAGGTTATAAATTGTGGTGTCTTGAAGCTGGACACAAGAAGTGTATTGTCAGCAGAGATGTGACTTTCAATGAGAAAGTCATGGGATATGGTACATCTGAAAATACTCAGGATGCTGAGGATAACCCCATAATCAGACATACACCAGTTCAGGTGGAGCCTACGACTAGGATTCAAGATGAAGATCAGGCTCAGGACAACTCTGATATCAGGAATCCACAAGCAGATCAATCTGATGCATCAGTAGATAGTGACTCTGAAGATCAAACTGAAAATTCAAATGAGGAGGGTCAAGATTTGAGAAACTACAGTCTGGCTAGAGATAGACATAGGAGAAGCATTCATCCACCAATCAGGTTTGGACAGGCTGACATGATCTCATATGCCTTATCAGTAGCAGAAGAAGTAGAGTATCAAGAACCTGAAATTTATCCTGATGCAGTGACAAGAAAGGATAAAGATCAGTGGATTTCAGCTATGAAAGAGGAATTAAATTCACTTAAAAAGAACAACACATGGGTTCTTATGAATAGAACAAAAGGGTAGAAGGTTGTCAGCTCAAGATGGATATTCAAGAAAAAGTCTGAAATTGGGTCAGATGGACAGGAGCTGATCAGATACAGGGCAAGATTAGTTGCCAGGGGATTTACTCTGAGGGAAGGAATAGACTTCAATGAAGTGTTCTCACCAGTTGTGAAGCACTACTCAATAAGGATCTTATTGTCTAAGGTGAATCAGGATGGACTTGAGTTACAACAGCTGGATGTCAAAACTGCATTTCTTCATGGAGAGCTTGAAGAAACCATATATATGCAACAGTCTGAAGGGTTCATACTATCAGAAGATAAATGAAAGGTATGTCTGCTGAAGAAGTCATTGTATGGACTTAAGCAAAGCCCAAGGCAGTGGTATAAAAGGTTTGATAGATTCATGATGTCAATAGGCTTCATTAGATGCAAGTATGACAACTGTGTTTACCTGGAAAAACAAGGCTCTGAGTCACTCACATATCTATTACTTTATGTGGATGATATGTTAATTGCTAGCAAAAGTCTTGGAAGAATTCAGAAATTGAAGGATAAGCTCAGTTCAACCTTTGACATGAAAGACCTTGGAAGTGCAAAGAGAATTCTGGGTATGGATATTATCAGGAACAAGTCAGCTGGAAGGATGTTCTTGACTCAGCAGGACTACATACTGAAAGTCTTGAGAAGATTCAATATGCATGAGTCAAGATCAGTCTCTACTCCTCTTGGGCAACATTTCAAACTGACAGCTGATCAATGTCCCAGGAGTGATCAGGAGAAGTGTCAGATGAACAAGATACCTTATTCAAATGGAGTTGGAAGCATAATGTATGCCATGGTTTGTAGCAGACTTGACATTGCTCATGCAGTGAGCTTGGTCAGCAGGTTTATGGCTAATCTTGGAAAAGCACATTGGGAAGCTTTCTGTGGATAATGAGATATCTGAAAGGTTCAGCACATTTGGGATTATTGTTTGAGAGGACTCAGGGGGACAAGCAACCTCTACAAGGTTTTGTAGATTCTGACTATGCTGGAAGCATAGATACAAGAAAATCTCTGAGTGGATATGTGTTTACACTTTATGGCACAACCATCAGTTGGAGGGCTGCATTACAGTCAGTGGTTACACTATCAATCACTGAAGCTGAGTACATTGCAGTGACAGAAGCAGTAAAGGAGGCTATGTGGTTGAAGGGTATTATCAGGGAATTTGGAATCAGACAAGATGAAGTTATTGTGCAATGTGATAACCAAAGTGCCATTCACTTAGTCAAGTATCAGGTCTTTCATGAAAGATCTAAACATATTGATGTGAGGCTTCACTTTGTGAGAGATGTGGTGGAAAAGAAGGTGATCACAATACAGAAAGTTTCAACTGATGACAATGCTGCTGATATGCTAACTAAGGTCATACCGAGTTCAAAATTCAGTTATTGCTTGGAGCTGGTTAAGGTACAATCTTGGGATGTACCTTAATACTACTGTGTTGTGAAGGTTAGGTGGAGGCATCTCACTTACTTTGAGGTGGAGAATTGTTATGGGTGCAAAGAAAGTGAAATAAAGATCAGATGAGCAAGTACTGCTGATTAACTGAACATTAATACTATCAGGTGAAGGGGGTCAGCTGATAGGTCTGTTGAGGGCCATCTGATATGGTCAGCTGAGATCATCTGGAAGTCTTTTGGTATATCAGCGGAGTCAGCTGAGGGGGTCAGCTGATGTAGTCTCCTGAGTAGTCAGGATGATCAGTCAGGATGATTGGTCAGGCTGATGGTCAGGATGGTTGGTCAGGACAGGATGATGGTCAGGTCAGTTGGTCAGGTCAGGATGATGGACAGACTGGTTAGTCAGGATGAAGGTCTACTGATGATATCAGCTGAGCACTCAGACTCAGCTGAGGACATATCACATCAGCAGACAAGAAAAGAGCATACTGACTCTGAGTCAGGAATTAACCAAGAATCAGTTACGAAGCGGTTTAAACTTCCAAGTTGGGCAATTGTCGATCAGTTTAACAGAATCAAAACTGAAGACCGTTGGGCTCTGACAGTTATTCATTTTCGGTTGCAACTGTAGCAGTTACTTATTAGTTGGTTACGATCACAAGCTTTAATTAGGGTTCCCATATCTCTATATATATATGTACATATGTATAGAGAATAATAATCACATACTTAGAGAAATATCCAAAAACACTTGTAATCTGTATCTTCTTCATCGATTAGTGGGAGAGGTGCACTCATTCGTGGACGTAGATCATTCCTGATCGAACCACGTAAATTTTGGTGTTATTCAATATTTTATTCCAATTGATTTCAAACAATCATTGTTAACTCAACAGTAACCGATTCCGCGTAGTCTTTCACAAAAGCTGCGATAAATATTGCAACCACCTCTGCATCCTTGAGTTTTGATTTAAAGACCATGGAATTCCTCTCATACCAAATACTCCATAATGTAGTAATAAATGTTGGATGCAGCCCACTCTCCAATATTTTGAACATATATATCACTCACTCCGATAACACACCAATGGACGCATCCACCACAAATTCCATCTCTGTCCACACCTGTTGTGCACCCACACAATCACAAAGCGCATGCTCACTTGTTTCTATCTCTTCTCCACACGTCAGACATAATGGATCGATATCTACGAACTGACTAATCATATTAATATTGGTAGGCAAGATATCATGAATCAATTTCCAAAGAAAAAATTGGATTTTAGGAGCCACGTCAATGTTCCATATCCATATGACCATGACGGCCTCAATCCTCCATCCATCTGCCCCATATCAACCTTATAACCTGATCGAACATCATAAACCCCATTCTTATCAAATCACCACACCAACTTATCTGGGACTCGAACTCGACGTAACAGAATAGTCAAAATTCGAGCAGCCTCCACAGGAAGGAAGACATGAGTAATAAGTTCAGTGTGCCATCCAAAAGTCTCTAGGAGAAGTAATTCAAAGACCTTCATATTTTGTCCAAATTGCATGTACTCCGACATAACCCACAGATTCCCACCATCAAAAATCCATGCATCATCTCATACCCTGATCGAATCTCCATTCCCTACCCTCCATGCTAACCCTTTTCCAGCAACTTTCGTCCCTCCAAAAGACTCTGCCAAGTATAACTTGCATTGGATCCAACAACATCCTCTCGAAAACAGGAATTTCGATAACGAGTCTTTAATGTTCACGCCAGCAACGATGTATCATCTGTTAAAAGTCTCCATCCTTGCTTCGCCAACATCGATCTATTAAAGAGTTTCAAGTTTCGAATTCCCAATCCTCCATCCCGCTTCTGTTTACACAATTTTTCCCAAGCTAGTCAATGGACCCTTCTTTCATCAGCTTTCTCACCCCATAAAAACCTTGCTACAGCTGATTCCATCCTCCGAATAACTCCATCTGAAATTTTAAAACAACTCATAATAAATGGTCCATCTGAAATTTTAGTACATGAATGCCAACAACCGTGTTTTAATCTTTTTACAAAAGCTAATTAAAATTAACACAAAATCTCTCTAAATCGAAATTACAATATAAAATTCTATAATATTAATAAATATTCCCTCCGTCCACGATAAATGGTCCATGTTGCCTTAAATGGTCATCCACAATAAATGGTCCATTTACCTAAAGTGAAAAATTTACAATTATCATTTTCATTTTTTTATACATATATACTCACTTTTACACATCACATCAAATGTTTTTTAATATTTAAATATTTTTTTATACTAATACACTCACTTTTACACATCAATATCTGTTTTTCTTAATAACCGTGAATTTTCAAGATAGATCAATTTTTGTGGACGGAGGGAGTATATTTAGCGATATTAATCGACACATTATATTAAATAATTTGCATGAACTTGTATTATAGATAGAGATGTTAAACGGGCTGACCCTAACCCTACAGGGCTGCGGGCCTAAATGGTCTCGGTCCTTAGATGTTCATCCTTAACGGGCCATCATATGCTCGGACCTAACCCTAACCCTAGCGGTCCCCGGGCTAAACGGGCCACTAACGGGCTCGGGGTAAAAAAATTTAAAAATTTAAAATTAAATATAAAATACAACTAATGATTTAATAACTAAAGTTCACACATCCATAAATTTTAAACCCTAGGTTCGTAACTGAGGAGTGAGGAACATGGGAAATTGTTTTAATTTAATTGATTTCTATTTAGTTGATTACTTACTAAGTTAGGCCCACTGTAAATTACTAACTACTAATTGATTTTTATTTCTAACTACTAAATTATTAAGTTAGACCCACTGTAGGCAGCTAGGCGCCCAGTCCCAATAGTTCAATACTGGCAATATATAATATAGTTAAAAGTAATTTAATTAAAAAAATAAAAATCGGGCTACCGGGCCAGCCCGGAAAATCGGTGGACTAGCCCGTTTAGCCCGCGGGCTAACCGGTCCGGGCAAAAAAAAACCCTTTTTATACGGACCGCCATATGCTCGGACCTAACTCTGTAAATTACAGGGCTAAACGGATCAGTCCGTCAGCCCACGGCCCGTTTAACATCTCTAATTATAGATGAGTCGTGAGAGTCCTTGAAATAGCTCCCATCCCACCCTATTTCCTCGATAGAAATAAGAAATAAATGTAGCTTTCTTTTTTAATTTTCGTTTTAAAAAAAAGAAAAGAAATAAATGTAGCTTTCGAAACCTCCCACAATTAACTTTTGGCGGAGACAAGACTTGACAAAAGGCTACTCATTCAGTTACTATAAGTTAAAGGTCTTCCTTAAAAAATGGTGTACTTAACTTGGTGTTTACAAATTTTTAAATAGTTACTTTAATTATCACAGAAAAATTAAATATATTATTATTAAAAACATATTTTTAAAAAAAAAATATTTCAACAATAATAATAAATGTAACTTTTCAAAAATAGGAACTTACTTGAGTTGACAAAATGCAATAGAGACTTACTTTATACTTTATTAAAAAAAATTGATCGGTAAATATTAATTATTTGTAGTTAAAAGTTAGTTCACGAAGTTCCCAAATACTCCAAGAATTATATTTGTGAGTGTAAATTTTTCTGTTTAAGGTGTGAAAAAAGAGTTGGGACATTCCAAAACAGAAAATGTGGAAAAAAGAATTGGGACGGAGGGAGTGTTTCTTTTAATTTGTTTACAAAGAGAAAATCGAACCAGGGCCGCTCACTCAAGTGAGAAACCCAGTGACCAAGTTGGTTTTATACTTTATTAAAATTGATCATATCTAACACCACTTTTGCGATTCATTTTTACTGACCGTGAAAATTCTCATTTGAACTATTGCACGAGAGAATCCAGTTTCCTCCCATCCATAAAGGGGAAGAGGTAAATCGATCTATAAGGACCAAAGTTGAAGACTTAAATAAACTTGGCATTCGAATTCAATGGTTGTAAAATACTCTCTCCGTCCCCCAAATTTATTCTCACTTGTGTGGGCACGAGTTTTAAAAAAAATGAGATAAAGTAGGATATTATGGAATAATTGTGGGGTCCACTAAAAAATAAAATGAATGTTTGTGAGTGTACTAATAAAATAATATTTTTTAAAAGAGGAATGAGAATAAATTTGGGAGATGAACGATAATAGAAAGTGAGAATAAATTTAAGGGACGGAGTGTGTAAAATTTAATAAAACACATAAAATTTCAATCAAATTCAATGGTCGAAAATCTACAATGAGGGACCTCCCTAAATTCATGAAAAAAGATGTACTACTAACCCATCACTGTACTTTTAAAGTTGGATTATTAATTTACTCTCATTGCCCTCCATAAAAATGAATAAATGTGTAATTTTTTTAAATATTTGAATATGAGTAAGTCTCCTGTGCACCAGTTACACGGTGCAATTATAGTTCATTTTTAAAAAGTTAAACAGTTTATAATTGAAAAGTTAAACAGTTTATTACTGAAAAATGTATCTTTCATAGTTTAACTTTTCAGTAATAAACTGTTTAACTTTTCAGTTATAAACTGTTTAACTTTTTAAAAATGAACTTGAGTTGCACCGTGTAACCGGTGCATACAAGACTAATCCTTTGAATATTAATTTTGAGTATGTTTTGAATATGTATTTTTTTATAATTTTTAAATACTTATCCCTCTTTATAATTTAAAAAAAAATGGTGCCCAACTTTGTTTTTTTCTCTAAATGAAATGGTTTGTTTACACTTCACTATGCAAAATTTTGAAAATGGGGATATTAACAAACAGAAGGCTATCAAAATTTTTGCAGGCATTGACAACTGTGTAAATTAATGAGAAAAGCCCAAAATAAATTGTCATTCAGAAAGATAAAAGGGCAAAGCTCTCGGATTTCAATGCTAATTTAATTGAAAATATGAATTTAAATACTCACTCCCTCCGTCCCTAACCAATTTGCACACTTTTTATTTTGGGTTGTCCCAAATCAATTTGCGCACTACTTAAAAGGGAAACATCGATTTGTGTGCACACTCACAAAACTTTCAACACAATTTACTCATATACCACTACTTTATTTAAAAAATACATTTTTCTTAAACCGTGTGTTATCCCAGGGGTGCAAATACCCCTGGGACGGAGGGAGTAATTTTTTGGGGCATAGTTTCTATAAAAATATAACGAATTGAACCTGTAGAGTAGAAATTGTAAGAGTGTGGATTTAAAAGAATATTTATATTTGACTAAATCTCCTGTGCATCAGTTACACCGTGTAATTTAAGTGTATCTTTAAAATTTATACAATTTATTATTGAAAAATTGCATAAATTATTACTGAAAAGTTATACTATGAAAGATACATTTTTCAATAATAACATGTGTAATTTTTCAATAATATTTTGTGTAATTTTTAAAAAATGAACTTGAGTGCATATAAAATTAATCCTTTATATTTTGGGAGTACGTAAATTTTTTAGAGTCAAATTAAAAGAAAATTGTAAATTTTTGTGGAATAGAGGCGGTAATAATTAAATTGACTTATATGCTCAATAGTAGCCGTTTGTGCTTATTGCACACTATTTACTTTCAAAATAATTGATTATGGCAAATTAAATTAATCTTGAGCATTAGAATATATTTAGGATAAATTATATTCACTTTATCTCATACGTAATACTCTTTTTATTCACAAAATTATTATTATTATTATTTTTTATTTATCCACAAAACTTTTTCTTTTTTCTTTAATTGAAAATAACTCACACTCACAAGTTAAAGTTTAACCACACAATTTCTTCATTTTTTCTTTACTTTATCTATTGTTTTAATATAATAGTAATTTCTATTAAATTACGTACCATTTTACAAAGGGAAAATAATTTGGTGAACGGAGAGAATACTAGATTTATCCCTAAAAAAGACCTCACTTTAATGCTAATAAATCAATCCACTATTCCCTTAAAAAAATAAAGATATTTACAATTAGATTTTAAAAGGTGATTGAATTTATAAATAGATTAAAAAAAATAACTATGTTTTCATATAAGTATAAAGTACTTACAATACATAATTTCTTTTAAAAAAAGTTAAATTTTTATATATGTAAATATTTTGAAACAATTTATAAATTCAGTTACTTTTGTAAATTTATTTGAACTTTTTTCAAAGAAACTTGATATTTTAAGCAATTCAAATAATACACAATTTTCTTTCAAAAAATATCTTTATATTATATAAAAACTCATACATTAAAACTTACATCAAACACTACATTTAGATGATGGATTTGAAATCCAAGAATTTCATACATAAATAATCACTCTTTATTAATTTACAAATACTTAAATTCGAATTATGTTTAAAATGAAAAAAATTTAAATTCCCATCAAAACCATATCATTTGAAATCTCTTCTCTCTACCCCTTTCCACTTCTATTCTCTTTACTTTTTCCCTTCTCTAATCTCTTTATGATTCTTTAATTTAAATATATGATTTCTTACATATCTATTTTTTTTTTAAATCTATCCATCCAAATGAAACCTAAAAGTAGCAATAAGCAATAAATAGCAACAGCTGAATCCAAGTAAAATTATACACTTGACTAAAAATTTGCTTAGAAATGATGAAGTAAAACATATAAAGTGGTTAGTGAATTATATATCCCTTGTTTTAGTTGAATATAAATTTAGATACTGAATATTAAAAAATAATAACTGCTTAGTCCAAATACAATCTAAAGTCCCGAGTAACTAAAATTTTAACTAAAGATATTTAAATAGATAGGAACAGATCACTATTAGTGATCATCTAGAGCAAATCTAATATAATGAAAATTAAGATGGAGAGTTTAGGGCTGCAGATCAAACAAGTTGGCAACCACAATGATCCCACAAATAGGGTTGGCAAAGGAGTGATCCCAGAAAAAAACTGAAGTGAACTTCAATGTATCAATGTTCTTCTTTAAGATTCTCCTCTTTTGGTAAAATGAGATCAGTTGCATTGCGGTTATCTAAGACTTTCGGAGCTTCAGCTTCTCCCGAATCATCCTGCAGCTATAACCAGATTAAAGATTATGGAATCGAGCATTTTAAACCAAAAGATCGAGAAAGGAACCATAAACTGAGAACAGAAAAACTAACCCCTAAATTTCTTAGGCTGGCTGTAACATCTTCCTGCTGCTGTTGGAGAGTGGTCCTCAGTTCTTGAAATTCCTATGTTTGTTAATTAAAGAAGCATGTCTTAAACATGTAAAATTACATTCCAATTATGATTTGAAAGAAGGGCGACTCACAGTTCGGAGTTGGTCAACTTCAGTATTTAGTGAAGTCTTAAGCCCAGCGAGCTCCTGGAGGATTTGGAGACAAAAACCGAATCAGTGACTAAGGTAGCATACATGTCATAGTCTATGAAGCAGAATTAGAACACTTGAAGGACAGATGATCATCTGTGTGAGACCCTTGTTTAAAAATGCATCAGTCCCATCCCAAGCTACTCAAACAGTAGAACCTCTTTACTCAATTAGTGTAAATATTACCAAGTATCCATAAAATAACATGAAAACTGCATTTAATTGATGTAAACTCTACACGAAGCTTAGAAGCACTTCTCAAAAGCTAAAGCTGTGAGGGGCAGCCCTAAAAACAAGTGATTTTGGCCCCTCCACTCCACTCGAGTTTGAAAACACTCCCTTAAACAAGTTGCCCGCCAACAAACTCTTTGTATTTTGCCAGACTGGAGAGTTCACAGTACTCAAAAATGAAGATTAATCAGTCATCACGACTCACAAGTGCCATCTGGTCAAACATAGTAATTCTCAGTTTTACAAACTCACCTACTTCATCAAGCAATGCGCAGAGTTCCATATCACTATCTTTCTTTTTCCTACATACGTTCGCGTGTTTGGATTACATGATATCTAATCTATACTAAACTGCATCAATTGATCACACAACGACGATTTCTTGCTTCACTACAGTTTCAGGTTCATCATTCTAAGCCCTGTAAGGGCTTAGACAAAATATCGACTCTTGATACTTGAACGCAAGGCAGGTTAAATTTCATACAAAAGTAATAAATCATACTACACTACGATGAATAGCCAATTTCAGACATCTTTTAAATGCATCTAGAATAATGGCACTAGCAGCTCAATTGCATTAAATTATTGATGACAAGAAATGAAACTAGCTCTGAAACGCTCTAAATCATACTAGGGTACAACAGCAAACATACTCAACATAATATAACTATATAAGAGCAGAAAAGCGCCAAAATAACAGAGTCTTAACTCATCAAAACTATCATAAAAAATAACAAACACTTGCCTCGCGGTAAACCTTAACTTGAGTGTCCAACTTTGCTCTCCAAGTCTGCAGGTCCTAAGAAGTATGAAAGAACAGGGAAGTTGGAAACTACAGAGATAATAACAGAAAGCTTACAGAGAAGGTCAGAATATGAACATTGGTTGGATTATAAGTCAAGCAAAACACAAGTTCTTACGTTAAAAAAGAGCTCTCATCATATTCTTCTAGTCAATATACAACAAAAACACTTCAAAATCTAGCAACAACCACCCACTGCAGATACTTATTTTTCTTCAATGTCATCTCCTAAATCAAACCCTAAATTGCCACGATTAAATGCACCAATAAACTAAAATACCTCTTTCAGAAACTGTATCCTGCTGAGAAGCTCCTGCCGCGACTCAGTCAATTTCTGCAAACCCTTCGAATTAATACAGAATTTAAATCTAAAAAAAATCGTATAACCGGATTAAAAGCGTACCGCAATCCTAGGGTCGATCACCGTTACACCCTCTCTTTTCTGCAACTCAATAATAAAAAAACTAAAACAAAGCCCGAAAACGAAAAGATAAATTAAATTACTACACCGTACCGGCGGCGTGCGAGGAGCTGGAGGAGGAATCGAGGCGGCCGGATCCGGATTTTCCATCTGATCAATCGGAGATTATTAAAGTGGAATTGGATCTGAGAGTAGAAGTGTTTGAAAAAAGTTGTAATTATCGAAGTAGTAAAAACAGTGAGTTTGAAATTGAATTGAAGTGGATGATGAGGGCGGGCTAATTATTCGGGGATGAATTTGGATTTTTTTCCATTTTTCAAAATTATTAAAATTTTCCAATTTAAAATTTAAATTATGCTGGTGTTAGAAAAAGGGTCCATTAAATAAGGGTACGTTTGTATTGGGATTAAGGGGGTCGTGAGAAGTCATGACTTTGAAATTCTGAGATGTGAAAACCTTGATAAATAGTAAAAGTGTGTGTTTGTTTTGGGATTTTAGTAGGATAGGATGTTACTTTATATCAAATCAAAGTGTGATAATGATTAATTTTATAGGTATAATAATATGTATAATAGATATTTTATGAGTATTGTGTTGGAAAGAGTAATAATAGGTTTAATAGATATTTTTAGGTGTGGATTGGATTTGAGATGTGAAATCCGGATATTACATCCCAAACTCGTGTAGAGACGTGATCGCAAAGTCCTACATCCATCCGTGGTAGTCCCAAATCAAGCATACCCTAAGAGTATGTGAATAGAACTTTCTCCAAAAACTTTGATTTTTGAGGTCAAATAGACAAACATATAAATATTTTAAAATTTTCTCCAAATTTATTTTAAAAAATTTCTTCAAAAAATTTCTCCATGTTTATGAAAAAAAATTAGGGTTAATTCTATATAATGACACCACATTTTACTCAACTTTCAATTTAATCATGAGTTTCACGATTATTACAAAAAATCTCAATCTTCTAAAGAGTTTCAATTCGATACACTTTTTTTTTTCGGTCAGCAACTGATGATGTGTCTTGTCGAAACGCGTGAAATGTTGTCACGCTGGCGTACACGTGTGAAATTACTTTTTTTATATTTTTTTCACATCATATATTATATGTATAAAAAATAACAACATTTTATGTTAAAAAAATATTTTTTTAATGAGAAATACCATGGAAAATGTTTTTTTTTAATATAAAATTTTGTTATTTTTTATATATATAATATATGATGTGGAAAAAAAATAAAATATAAAAAAATAATTTCACACATATACGTCAGCGTGACAAGATTTCACGCGCTCCGACGAGACACGTCATCAGTTGCTGGCCGGAAAAAAAAAAGAATCGAATTAAAACTCTTTAAAGGGTTGAGATTTTTTATTATAATCGTGAAACTCATGATTAAATTGAAAATTGAATAAAAGGTGGTGCATTTATATAGAATTAACCCAAAAATTTACAAACATAATATAAACTATCAATTTAAGTAGCGTATTACCAATTTTGGTTAGCAATGTTTTCAAAATTGGACCGGCCATCGAACCGAATAATGAATTGGTTCACTGGTCCGATCTGTTGGACCGTTATATAAAATCGGACGAAAACAAATATATATATATATATATATATATATATATATATATATATATAAGAAAGAGCAACACTTGTGTAGAAATTTCTACCGTAGAAATATCCATTTTTTAAAAATTCGCGGATCTAAACCGGGTCGGGTCAGATTTGGACATTTTTTTCCAAAATTCACGCAACTTGTAGTTCCAGGTTTTTTCGCTCTCATGTATGTTACAATTTGGGCAAAGACATGTTACAATTAGGCAAAATATGTGTTACAAGTTCTTAAAAAATTAATTTTTTGTACTTTTCAAGTAACTATAAAGAAAATATGTATTTCTGCAAGTATAAATATGTGTTACTTAATTTATTTTTTATTTTCTTTGTTGATTTATATTAATAATATGTTTTTTCGCTCCCAGGTATGTTACAATTTGGGCAAAGACTTGTTACAATTAGGCAAAATCTGTGTTACAAGTTCTTAAAAAATTAATTTTTTGTACTTTTCAAGTACCTATAGAGAAAATATGTATTTCTGCAAGTATAAATATGTGTTACTTAATTTATTTTTTATTCTCTTTGTTGATTTATGTTAATAATATGTTATTAATGTACTTAATACATCATTTAATACCTTATATATGTTATATAATATATAATATATAATATATATTTTTATAAGGATAAATAAATGTTTGTGCATACAGTAACACACATTTGATCTTGCAGTAACACACATTTACTCTAATTGTAACACACATTTGCAGTAACACATATTTACTCTAATTGTAACATACATTTGCAGTAACACACATTTACTATAATTGTAACACACATTTACTCTAGATGTAACACACATTTGCAGTAACACAAATTTACTCCAATTGTAACATAAATTTACAGTAATACATATTTACTCTAATTGTAACACATATTTATTCCTCAATTTGTGTTATTATATGAGCATATATGTGTTACTATAGGATAAAATGTATTTTTATTAAGAATAAATATGTGTTACACATACAATGTAACATATACATGTTTTACATTGCATGAAAAATATTTACTTCTATAAAAATAAATGAATATGTGTAGAAAACAACATTTAATCTGGTTGTAACACACATTTTGTCTTAAAGTAACATGCATTTACCCCGACTGTAACATACTTGGGAGCGAAAATCACTATCTGCACGAATTTTGGAAAAAAATACTCAAATTCGGCCCGACCCGATTTAGACCCGCGAATTTTCGAAAATGGATATTTCTACCGATCTTTGACCCGTAGAAATTTCTATTTGAGTGTTTGCCTATAACAAATTGTAATAATATAAAATAGATACATATTATTTTTTAAATGTATAATAATATATACACACATAAATATCAAACATATCCAAAATTATACTCCCTCCGTATTTCTATAAGTTGCTCGTTGCTTTTGGGCACACGAATTAAGGTAAAAGTGAAAAATTATAAGTGATGTGATGGAAAAAGTGAAAAAGTATAAGTGATGTGATAGAAAAAGTGAAAAAATATGAGTGATGTGATGGAGAAAAGTGAAAAAGTAATGAAAATAGTGTAAAAAGTATTGAAAATAATAATAAAGAAGTGAATAGTAATTTCCAAAAAAGGTAAAAAAGTAATGAGCAACTTATAGAAAGACAGACGAAAATGACAACATGAGCAACTTATAGAAAGACGGAGGGGAGTATATAAATATTAAATATTTAACAATGTTGAATAAGTAATAAAAAAATTATCATGATCATGAATTTCTTTTGTAGTTTCGGTATTAATATTTATATATTAATTGTATGCATAATTTGTAAAGTGTATATATAAAGTTTAGTATTATTTTTTAAATCGAACCCACTTTGTTTTGTAGGTAGTACGTTTTTAATAGCAATTAAATAATTTTGATTATTGTTTATAAAATTCATTGGTACATGTTTTAATAGTAATTAAATATTATTTAAATATTTATTTTGTATTTTGAATTAGAATTTATTTTTTAAAAATATTCTTCTAAAAATAAGTGAACAACTTATTTGATTATTATGATATGTTTTTATATTCTAGTTTGATAAATGTCCAACACTGATCATAGATTATATTTATGACTAAATAAAATCTCTTGCATATGACCTAGATCGTATTCAAGGATGCATTTGCATTTGCATTTGCAGACCCTTTATTTATTTATTGTAATACTCCCTCCGTCCCGGAACAACTTTCATAGTAGTCTCGGGCACACGAATTAAGGAAAAGTAAATATGTGAGTATAAAGTTAAATAATAAAATAAGAAAAAGTGTATTTTATTGACTTTTGTGAGAGAAAAAAGTTTCCTTTTTAGGTGTGTGAAAGAAGAGTTGGGACGTCCAAATAAGGAAAGTATGAAAGTAGTTTTGGGACGGAGGGAGTATAATTTATGATATATTCTATTTTAATTTTTAAATAATATTATTGAAGTGAAACGATTATATAAGAACATATAAATAGTAAAAGTGAGAGAGTGATTATTCTATTTAAAAAATAAGGTTTAATTAAACATTTTAATTATCATGCACTCATTCTCATTTATATTATCGTTTGAAGAATTTTCAACCAATGATACATGCTAGATAATTTAATATAGATCACTTGCATATTGGTTCAAAAAAGTCACTTAGATATGTGAATTTGACAATTAAAAATCGCATCAAATTTCAGTCTTCACATATATTTTATCAATCACCTCAAATTTATTTTACTCTTTTAGGTAGTATTTGCAAACTCCACAAAATAAATAAAATAGATTTAAAAAAAAATGTTAATTTTGCATTATTTGCAATTACTGAATTAAAAACCTGAAATCTCTTTTGAAGAAGTGAGTAGAATTGTACCTTTGGATCTTCTAGAACCCATTTTTATTCCTATAAATAATTATTCCACTATTAAAAATGATTTTTCTAGATACATCACTTTCTCAACTCAATCAAAATTATTTTATTTTCCATCATTTAATACTTTTAATTTTATTTTAAAAATTAATTAATATTACTTTGACTATTTTTTGAACCCACCATGTATAAGAAAGGGTCAAAATTAAGCATTAAATAAATGCTATTTGAGACAAATGTTCCCACAATCTGTCTTAGTCTAGTCAACAAAAATCTTGCGACATTAATTTAATTAGTAGTTTATTAAATAATAATCACATAAAATAATCACATGTTGTCTAAGACGACGCCGTATTTCATTGATCCTTTGCCCTTTTTTCTCAACCTAATTAAGGAATCACAATATCTTAGAAACCTTACTTGCAAAGCAAAAGAAATCTATGTTGCTTCTAGAAAATTCAAATCAAATTTATTCTAAAAAAAAAAAGTTCATTCCATATTGATTACAAATATAATAAGCTATTTTTTTTCACCGGAAATATATATTATTTTCAAATAAATGCGTGTATATTTAAAAAAATAATTTGTTTGAGAAAATAAAAAATTAATGTTATGAAATGAAACACAATCAATTTGTACCATATCTAAGTGGCAAACAAAATCACTCCTTTCTTTCCTTCACTTCACTTTATCTCACTACATCAAATTCAAATATAATTTTATTTATTTTACTTTTAATAAAAACTTGGCTTTCTTATTAGTTATATAAAAAATTTAATAATTTAGAGGTAAATTTGAAAAAATAAAGTAAAATATCTTCTAATTTACAAATAAAATGAAAAATCTGGTCATTATTTAGTCTGTTTGGATGGAGAAATTTTGAGCTATAGATTTTAAATATATAACTTTAAATGCACTCTAATTGTTTGAATAAAATATTCAAACTGATGAATTTTAAATACTCAATCTTAATCCAAGTTTAAAATTTAAATTTTTTTAAATTTCTAGCAAAATCATGTAGTTTGAAATCCATAAAATTTAAATTCATTCATTTAAAATATTTTTGAAATTCAAATGATTTTATCCAAAAAAAATCTTATTGCTTTTGCACTTAATAAAATTTAACTAATTTTATGCTCATTAAATATTTTGAAATAATATTACATTTGACTCAATTTTATTTAAAAAAAAAAAACTTGCCTCATTCCCTCCAAAAGAAAAAGGAAGAAAGCATAGGGAAATTACTAGGCAAAATGTCTTCATTCTAGAATTTTGACTTAATAAAATCAGAAAGTCATCGAAATATTATCAATTTTCAACTTTTTAGACCCATATTATTATTATTTACTCGGTTTTGTTAAATGGAAAAGTATTAAATATAATCATTTATTGACACTATAAATATATTAAATTACTCATCGATTTATTATAAAACAAAGCTTATAGGTCGAAAATAGACAACATAATTAAAGTGCAATTAATAATTAAAACAAGAAAACAACAGCTGCGAGCCTCCTTATTGCATTCTGACATAATAATCAGAGCAATCGACCGGAAAAAGCGGCGGCGACGTTAAAGAAAGCAGCTTTCGATTATTCCGGTGGTGGGTTTTGTAAATTGGAGCTCGATTTACCTGTTAAAAATCACTGAGTCGACTCAGTTATGGGCCAAGAATCGTTTATTTACAGCTTTGTGGCGCGTGGCACGGTGGTTCTGGCGGAGTACACCGAGTTCACCGGCAACTTTCCGGCGATTGCAGCTCAGTGTTTGCAGAGGCTGCCGTCCACGAATAACAAGTTCACCTACAATTGTGATCACCACATTTTTAACTTTTTAGTTGAAGATGGCTATGGTAATTTTTCTCTCTTTTTACTCATTTTCAGTTTTAACTGTTCGAATCTTCATTTTTTTCTTAGCTTGAACTGATTTGGGTTCGAATTTGTGGGATTGAGAAAGAATTTGAGATGGGGTTTCTTGGATCTGTTTTCTTTAGCAACTTAGTGATTTTGGAGTTCTGGAAAATCATTGGTTTGGGAGTTGGATCTGTTGATGTTGTGATTTCAATCAGGTGAAAAATTAGAAATGGATGATGCTAAGTTTGTGCTCTCTTGATTTTACCATTGTTATATGGAAGAAATGTTTGTTGATATTGTCAAATTGTAGATGGTTGTTCTCTGTTCTGAAGAATCATCGAGCTTTTTGATGAGATTGAAATCAAGATAGAGACATGGGTTGCAGTATGTATAGATTATTGGATGATCTTTGTGGAATTATGTGATTGTTAAATGAAAAACATATCCTAGTTACCTCCTAGGATAATCTTGTTCGAAATTGTATGTGGTTCACCTCTTGGTTGTGAAAAGGGGGCTCGTGTTAATTGCAAATTCTGTGTGCTATCGAGCGAATTGAAGTAGCCTTTTAAGCTTCTTGGCTCGTATAAATACACCTTGCTCGATTTCGTTTTAGAAACATCGTGAAGTTCTGAATCCTCATGCCGTATTACTCATGTTTTGAGTGGCTATTACATGAGGTTTTGTATCTTATTGGTGTATGATTTTACTATGGATTTTGCCGGTTTTATTCAACACTTGTGACAACGATGCAGCTTACTGTGTTGTCGCGAAAGAATCTGTTGGGAAACAGATCTCAATAGCATTTTTGGAACGCATAAAAGCCGATTTCAAGAAAAGATATGGTGGTGGTAAAGCAGATACCGCTGTTGCAAAAAGTCTCAACAAAGAATTCGGGTAGATATTTGTCTCCCAAATTGGTTATATATATACATATGACATTCGATTGTGGATATGAATAAACAGATGTTACAAAAATTTGAAATGCAGGCCTCTCATGAAAGAGCACATGCAGTACATTATCGATCATGCTGATGAGATCGAGAAACTATTGAAAGTTAAGGCCCAAGTTTCGGAAGTCAAAAGTATTATGCTGGAGAACATAGACAAGGTAATTTACTAAAAATTTCACGCAGTTCTTCAACCTTGTTCGTTTCATGCATAACTCTTGATTGTATCTTTGATAAACGGAGTTCAAAGGACTATTATCTTGTTTGAATTAACCTCAAACATCAGTTGGAATAACTTTTAGTTTCTTGGCTTCTGCTTTTGTTTACTGAAGGTTTAATCATTTATGATCAACCGAAAACAAAGTGTGATACGATATTGGAGTTTGGACATCCATTTTGGTGTGTGATAGATACAATATATTCACTAGCTTTAGTTTGTGTAATAATAAATCTTTTATTTCCCATTGTGATGCTAAGAACTATAGATTCTTCTCGTTATGATTGAGTCACCGAAATAATTATAAATGTACATGATAGTTCGATTTTGATAAGCCTGATCGTTAGTATAACCTACTTGTACCATGCTACAGTGTACAAGTGCTTTATGCTGGTGTTGAGCTCCGTATCGCTTCTCCATTGTTGTTATTATAGGGTCGAATCAGTTTTGTGTCATCTTTTTCGAGTGTTATGTGCTGTGCATTCGACTTTGCAAGTTATGTTTAGTTCGAAAATGAAGTGGCAGAAATATCCCAAGAATAAACTTCCAAAAAGAAAGATTCATTATTTGGTCCTTTACTTTTTCCAGACTATTGAAAGAGGCGAAAACCTGACTAATCTCAACGACAAGGCTCAAGACCTACGCGATTCGGTATGTTGATTGCTCGATTCTTTCACACACTCTCTCCCGCTACGCACACTAACACACTTGAGCTCGATTATTTCCTTTTCTGTATAGGCTCAAGAATTCAAGAGAAAAGGGACACAAATACGGCGAAAGATGTGGTATCAAAACATGAAAATAAAGCTGGTCGTCTTCGGAATCCTCATCCTCCTTATCCTCATCATCTGGCTTTCGATTTGCCGCGGTTTTAACTGCTCCAACTAGAACAGAGTTGTCGGAGTCCCATGTAATTGCTGCAACTTTTGTTCTAAATCTTGATTTGATTGACTTTTTTTTTTTTTTGTAAGAAGTGATAGAAGTTCAATCGATGCTCTTTGGAAATATTTTCATTAGAAATGGTCGTGCAGTAGTAAATATACTCATCTCTCAATTCGTAAAGGAATAAGTGATAAAATGTGCAGATTGTTTGGTTTGAAAGTGTTTTATATAATCCCACATCGATTCCCAGTTGAAGAGATTAAAAATTATGATTGTGTGTTGCAATTTTAGAGTTAATTCTATAAAAATACACCATCTTTTACTCAATTTTCAATTTAATCCTGACTTTTCATCTCCGACTGGTAATTGATGATGTATCTCGCCGGAGTGAGTAAAAGTTTGTCATGTTGGCGTGCATGTATAAAATTTAGAAATTCAAACCTCAAATATTGAGATTTTCCAGAATTTTGGTATGATTTTGAACATTTTTTCTAGGGTATTTGAATGTTTTTTCAAGTGTTATGCGAATCTAATATCGAACGCTACAAACATATAAGAACATTTTTCCTCTTATAGAATAATTTTTATTTATTTATATATATATGAATATGATATATGGTGTGCAAATTAAAAAAATAAAAATATAAATAAATGTGTGTACGTCAATGTGGTAAACTTGCACGCTCTCCGACGAGACATGTTATCTGTTGTCGACCGAAAAAAAAAAACATGCATCGAAATAAAATTTCTTAAAAGGTTGGCTTTTTTAATAATAATTATGAAGCTCAGGATTAAATTGAAAGTTGAGTAAAAGGTGGTGTATTTTTATAGAATAATTTATACATTTTTATTTTAAAATAATTCAAATTATACGTTATAATTTTGACAAAGATTTATGTGAATTCGAGTTAGGTGAACTCAATTTTTACAATTATAATATAAACCATTAATAGTAATATTAATTATTAGTATTATTTTATACCATTTTAATTGGAAAAACCTAACAAATAATTATAAATGGGCCTGTTCTTAGAGCTGCAAGAATTAAAAAAAGGCCCAACATTATCATGAATCTAGAATTGCCCACATGTTAGATATGTTGATACAAATATATAATGTATATATTCGGCTACAAATGTGATAATGATATACGAGTAGAAAATTTACTATTATTTAATTAAATACTTAAATTTAATCTAAAATTATAGTCGAAGTCAAATCCAACCATTGATTTGTGAAACAAAAGCTTCCAAGATATTGAAGAAGACTTCTAAGTTCTAAGCAAATTTTATGGATGGGCTTCACACTCATTTTGTGTTTCTTGCAGTGCATAAATTATTTTGGACAAACATCTATATATATAATACAAATTTATTTTTAAAATCTAATAATCATTGCTCGAATGTTTTTTTCATTTAAAAACAAAATCACCCCTCTGAGCATATCAAATAAATAGAACTATAAGTAATTTTACAATGCCAAAAGAAGGACTAGACAGATGAGCACAACAGGCTGTGCATTGCATCAAAACAGAAAGCATGTCACAACAGACTGTGCATCATAACGAAGTCAAAACCTATAATCCTAAAAAAACAGAATCTAAAAATAGTACAATACAAGAAGATAAATAAATACAGAAGGTCACTGAATCTAAATGAAGGATAGTCAATCTGATCCATTCGAATGAGAGCCAAAAGGTGTCTAGGCACATAATGACGGTAGACAAGATGAAGCGCGTGAGAGTCAGTACCAAAATGGGCCAAGTAGTCAACCGGGCGGTTACCCTCTTTGAAGATATGAGTAATCATCGTCTGAACCTGTGATAACTGAAACCGGGTGCGGACAAGAGTATGCTGAATCTGCCAGGGGCCAGTGCGATCAATCTGAAGTAGACTAACCACCTCAAAAACATCCAACTCGATCCAGATCTGAACATCGAATCTCCTCGCCAAGTGTAGAACATGTAAGAGCGCCTGAAACTCGACATCAAAGCTTGTCATTGCCTCCAAATCATTGCTTGAATGTTTATATACCAAAGAAAAACTGCATGGAATTGAGGCTACAAATTGTTACTCCCTCCGTCCATGAATCTTTTTCGTATTTTTTTGTGGGCACGAGATTTAATGAAAAATAGTATTATATTGAAATGATAGATAAAGTAAGGGAAAAGTAAGAGTATTGTGGGGCCCAAAATTTTATTGTGAGTGTAGGTTGTTTCCAAATAAGGAAATGAGAAAAAAGTTTTGTGGACAAACAAAAAAGGAAAGTGAGAAATAATTTGATGGACAGAGAAAGTAATATTTTATACTACACAAAACGGTCCTGTATAATATAGGATCCAATTTCGTGTTTGATGATTTTTTTATATTCATATTTGAGAATATACACGAATAGACTTGGGACTTTGTGGTTCCTGTTTTATACGAGTTTAAGATTTAGAATATAATTTTAAAATTTTATATTTAATCCACACCTACAGAAATACTTATAAAAACATATCCTACAAATACTTATAAATACCTATAAAACCTAATATTGGTTTTAAATAAAATTAAATCTCGCCCTACTCAAATCCCAAAATAAACACATATATTTGTTATTCATATTTTATTCAAAATTCCTAAATTCAAAAATCTTAACTGGCTTTGTACACTTAAATCCGAAAACAAACACATTCCTATTGTCATGAATTAAACAAGTATTTACTAGTGATTATAGTCTTGCAACTCTTTAACTCATATTCCTTTTTAATAAAAATAACTTATACTTTTTATAAATAATATTTTTTAGTGAAAACAATTAATATCCAAACAATTAAATCCTTCAAAGGTATGTTTGCTTTGAAGGATAAATTTAACCACTCCCCTACAGTATCGTCATCGCAGTAGAGTTTAACCATCAAGTTCGGGATGGATTGGTGTGGTTCCTCTACGCCTAGGACACCAGAATATCGAACCATGAACGAATAAGGACATGAGAGAAAAGCCTATTGGCTAGGGATTGTGAGGCCCCAATTCTTGACTGGAAGGGACATCCGCCCTTCCATCCCTAATATATAAATAAATTTATCCTTCAAAGCAAAAATACCCTTAGAGTCTCGACTCTAGCTTGTTTATGCATGTACCCACAATACTTCAATATATAACATATTAAAATAATATTTGTGCAACACATTAAGGTGTCGTAGAACATTGCAGAATAGTGTCCTTCGTCCATGTTAGCTAAGACAAAATTATCAAAAACTAAGGCTAAAATACTAGATACACACTTATAAATTATTAAAAAAATTGTAACAAAAACTAGATAAATTATTCACTAGAATCACAAGCACATTAAATTCACAGAACATGGCATAAAAAACATCACTCTTTTCCGGATCACAACCTTCTATATACCAGTTCCCTATTTTACCCTTATTCAATTTTCTCACATCTCAATCATGTCCAAACCTAAAAATCTACTATCGAACACTTGACGTTGATGTCCTTTATAAAAAATAAAAAACCCTCTCACAAAAATCATACACAAACACTCAAATTAAGCACAAACCCTAAATCAATCACAACAACTACTAATCGATCATCAATCGTATGATCAAATCGGTCACTGCACATCCCTAACTTCAAATTCATTTCGATTCTTGACAACAATGTCGTACATGTGCATGGATTTGAACCTGTTGAAGTCCCTAGGGAGGGAAATAAGATGAACGGTAGATCTCTTGTGAAACTGAAGGAGGTCGGCGTCATCATAATACCGTTCCCAACCGAGAGAACACAACTTCGCCTCTAGGATGGCATAAGATGTAATAACCTCATTCGAGGGCACGTGGACTAGCATTTTCTTGCTACGGCACTCTCCGGCGTTCTCCACTAGTCGAACGACGCCGTTTTTGAACACCCAAACACCGGACATTATGATTAAATATTGTGCTCTTAATTTCAAGCTCTATATATGAGTTTGTTTGAGTAATTAATTAAGGAATGGTGAGTATATATATAGTGAATATGATGTGGGGTAATTTGCATTTTAGTTTTAAAAATTAAAAAGTGGAAAAAAATTTGAGCAAGATATGTATGCATGGTTTGTTCCTTTCTTTATAGCTTAATTAGAACTAGGTTCCTTCCTTATAAAATAAAAAGACCTGCTTTATCAGATTGTAAGCAATTAAGCATCTATTTTTTTTAATTTGTTTGGCCATATAGTGAATAAAGCCTATAAATAATTATTTTACTTTGATCTTTAATTTCCCTTAATGGGTTCTCAAGAACCTTAACTCCCTCTTCATATTCTTCTAAGGTATATATATAGTTATACACACATAATGATTGACAACTTTTAGAATGGATCTATTCCACCCAATATGCATTTCATAATTTCCTTTGGGCAAATTCCACTTATGGTGCTATAAGAATTTATGCTTCACAGATCTGGTCTTACATTCTTTTGTTTATCATTTTTTAAGCATATGTTTAGTCTGCACTTTTGATTCCATGAAAAATTTGTGCTCAACAGATTTGGTCCCATACAATATTGGATGGTAATGTACAATACCGTCATGTGCAGTCTTTTATAGTACAACATTACACGGTGTTAGAACACTATGGATCCAAAAATCTCCTCTAAAGAGAGAATTCATCTTATTTTGAACAAAATCCTTTCTACAAACAATCCTTTCTTGCGAGTGTCTGTGTATTGGGGGTGGATAATGAATCATATATAGTACCAACTCGCAGAATAAGGAAAATCATAATTCAAGCAATATTTCTATCAAGTGTAGATTTTTCGTGAAAGTAGTTCATATCATAAATCACTTTCTAATAAGCCAAAAAATATAAACTCATAAAAATAAATCTTGTATCACAAAATAATTCATATACCATTATACAATACTTTACATTTAATCAATGAAAAGACAACAAATAAATCTTTTTAGAAAGGAAACGAAATTAAATAATAATAATAATAATAAAATTAATATTAATAAAGTTTTCATGCAAATGGGAAATTCATGCATGGGAATTGGGATATGAATGGGACAAAAGCTGTAAGCAATCAAAATCAAAGTAAGCTGTAACAACTTTCTTGCCCCATACTTTCTAGATAAGACAGAAAAAGTCCAATACACACACACACTACACACACTTGATGTGTATCCCTATTTTGTCCATCGTCACTTATTATTCATGCATGCACGTATATATATATATATATATATATATATATTATATTATTATTATAATTATATATTTTTAATTTCCTCCATATATATGATGATAAGTTGATAAACTGAGGGGGAGAGGGAAATGTCACAGAAGCCCATTAATTCCAGAAAGAAGTATGGGCTTTTTCATGGGGTTTTATTTTTGACATATAAGCCCCTTACCTTCATAAGTCAACTATGTATTTTAAAATGGTTATAGGCTTGGTTTGGATGTGAAGATTTGAAATTCATGTACTTCCCACATAAATAACCACTCTTTTCAAGTAAGTCAAATGCTAAATACTTAGATTTGAGTTAAATTTAAAATTGAGGAATTCTAAATCCCCTTTAAAACTATATCATTTAAAATCACTCCTCTCTACCACTTTTCATCTTCGCCTCTCTTTTACTTTTTCCCTTCTCGACCATTGAAATATATGCATTTTTACGTGTTTTTTTTTTTTTTTAAATTCATTCATTTTGAAATCCATCCATGGAGTCTTAGTTATTGTTTATAAACATTATTTTAAAATAATAATAATATATTGAGTTGTATTCCTAATAATTTTTAAAATTGAGTTGTATTCCTAATAATATATTTACAAAAAAATAAAAAATGGAGAAATGTATTATTGGTCCCATAAGCTTGTTCTATGTTTATTTTTTGTCTCAAACTATTTAATTTTTTAATTCTCATCCCATATCTCAATTTTAATACCATAAATTATTGAATCATTCAATTCTGATCCCATTTTCGCGGAAAAAATGAAAAAAATATTATTTCCTCTGTCCCACAGGAATTTGCACACTTTCCTTATTTGAACGTCTCACATAAATTTGCACACTACTAAAAAAGAAAACATTAATTTACGTGTACACTCACTAATTTATACACATATTTATCCATATGCCACTACTTTATATATAAAATATATTTTTCTTAAAAAATGTATCGTCCCGTAAAGTGTAAATTCATACGAGACGCTGGGTGTAGTTTTTTTTAATCATAAGTTGCTCATGCGCTGACAAAAATTGGAGATTTTTATCTGTAACGCTTTTGTGGATGCTGACAACGAATATAATTTAAATTTTATTTTTTATTACAAAATGGCAATCGACATCTGTTCACAGACTCACAGTGTTTGATAAGGCTATTGTGTAGCTTTGTCTCAAAGTTAGATACAAAATCTCCCAATTTACTTCTTTAATTAATTATTCTTACAACTCTAAATATAATTTGATTTTTATTTGCCTTTTTTTTTTTTAGACTTATTTCAAATTTATGCTAGTTTAGCTTTAATTTTTATTTCGTTTTTGTTATTCTTCAATTATCTATCTTTAATAAAATTATAATAAAAAATTAAAAAAAAATTCACTTTCACATTCAACTACATGAAAGCCTATAATGCACGGATTCTTCAAAAAATATAAGTATGCAGTATCGGATACGCGAAGGGTGCGGGTGCGGGTACGATTCGCGTGGGATTCACACGGGATACGCCACGTGGCGTATCCCTGAGAATTTTTTTGAAAAAAAATTAGGATACGCGTATCAGATACGTTTTATAGAAGAATCCGATAGGATACGGGTGCGGCAGGGTTTATTTTTTTAAAAAAATTAAGTTTATTTCTTTTAAAAATTTTTTTTTGAAAGTAAAATTAAATATAAATAAAATCAATATATTAATAATATTAAAATCACAAAGAAAAAATAAAAAATGCGATACAACAAAAGAATATTAAATAATATTAATATTCATTAATAAAATTAAAATATATGTGATTTTATTGTGGAGTTGTGAACTATTTTTCAAATTTTTTGAATTTTTATTTGTGCGTACAATATATGAATATGAACTATTAAGTATGAATTTGAAATTTTTTATATTTAAATTTTACTTAAATTGAAGTAGTGTTATTTATTAAACACGACTAATTTATTTGGTGACTAATTCGAATTTGGTCAATTATATTATATATTATTTGAATTTTATTTGAACTTTCTAAACTTAGTTAAGTAGTGACTTAAATTGCAAGATTTATTTTAGTTTTAGATTGATTGAATTTTTATTCAAGACTTTTATGATAAATTGTTGATGATATTTAAATAATTTCTTGATATATATATATGTGTATTATATATAATAAAATATTAATAAATAAATGTATCCTTGCCGTATCGCACCCTAAAATTTTCAAAAATTAGAATCCCCGCACCCGTATCCTATCGCACCCGCATCCGTACTCTCGCACCTATGCAACCCTGATGAAAGCATTACATGTGAAAACCCCCAATTTTGGTTGCACGTGAGCAGCGCACGATAAAAGAAAGAAAAAATTACAAAATGGTTCACAAAATTAACACTAATTACAAATTAGTATTGTGCAGAAAAAAAATATACTTTTATACAAATATCGTGAACCAATATTTAAATATAGCCACTTTTCTAAACTAATATGAAAATACAAAAAAAAAATTCATTTTTTTTTTTTGGTGAAAATGGAACCTAAAATGGACAGTTCAATAAGTTATGAGATCAAAATTAAAAAATACTCCCTCCGTTCCAGATGTGTTTTCACCTTTGGGATGACACAATTTTTAAGAAAAGTAGAGTGTTGTGTAAAGTTATATTATTAAAATAATGAGATTAGTTGGATTGTGAGGATACAGTTAAAGTAATAGTTTTCATTTATAGGATGTAAAAATACTTATGAGACGGACGAAAAAGGAAAGTGTGAAAACAATTATAGGACTGAGGGAGTAAAAATTTTGAGCAAAAGGTGGAGAATAGTCAAATTATTGGACCAGGAAGGAAACTTATTTTCAATAAAAAAAAGAAGAGAGATATTTACACCTGTGCATTTTCCACATTTATGATCAGACGAATCTGGAAATTAAATCGAGTTGAAATTATGAAGATATATACGTGTATGTATGTATGTATATGTTGTACAGCTTTTGCAAGGCTTTCTCAAGCTGGCCTACCTAGTTGGGAGGGTGATTTAATTTCCACCCATATCCTTAGTCATTTTCTGTGGTTCAATATTAGGCACTACCAAAAAAAATAAAATAAAAAATTTAGCAATCAAATTAGCAATCGCTAATAAATTTTAACGATGAATTAGCGACTGCTTTAAGTCGATCGCTAAAACCTTAATCGCCAATAACGATGGCTAGGTAAATTGTTATATTTATTTATATTTGAGTTAAATTTTGAGTATGTACATATTTTTTTAGCTTAGTCTATAAAGAGTTGTAAATAATTTTACGTAAGTACTATAATTAATAGTGAAAATTTTGTTTATTTTTCTTTTAAATTCGTTCCATAAAAACTTGTACATAAAAAAATTAAAATATTCTTTAAAATCTTCATAACGCCGTCTTCACCTTGTACATTCTATTTGTTACATTTTCTTAAATTTCTACACTAAAAAAGTACCGCAAGTTTTTAAGGAACAAATGTAGTATTAATTTTTTGAAAATCAACTAATTTGAGGGACTCATTTCAAGTCAGTGTAAAATTCTTATGGATTGATCCATCCTAAAAATGAATTGCGCTTAATTTTAAATCCGAAATATAAAGAGGAGCTTAATCCTATATCTCAAACTCTCACAACTATACCACCAACAAAATTAATTTAGAGGGCTATTGGTAAAAATTTAAAATGGTAATGGTAATGTGTATCATTAAGGGGTAATCACTATGGAGTTAGTGAGTACCTTTATTTTAATATATTTTTATGATTTCATTCATGTACAATAAATAATACTACCTCCGTCCACAATAAATAGTCTTGTTATTTTGCACGTGGTTTAATGCAATATGTCGAAGAGTATTATGAAATATTGTAAGGTCCGATTACGAATTTATAAATTGTAAATGAAAATTATGCTTTTATATTTTTCATACAAAATTTTTAAATTCGTAAACGGACCTCACAGTACCCCACAATACCCTCCGACATATTGCATTAAACCACGTGCAAAAGAATAAGACCAATTATTGTGAACGGAGGGAGTACCAAACACTGCTAATGAGAATGAATCCTCATTAATCTTCATTCATTCCCATTCTCCATCCTCGTTACTCCCGACCAAACAAGCCCTTAGCATTATTTGTATTAGCATTATTTGTATTAGCATTATTTGTATCACGTAGCATCATCATAATAATCCAAATTCTTCTTTGTACCCTAAACATATCTGACATAATATTTCTAAACCACATAAATCTATAAAACAAATTTATTAGCATCTTTCTTATCCAACCCCACTGTCCAAAAAGCTGTCCAAAAAATGTCCCCCCAAATTAGAAACCTCTCTATGCTCAAGGACAAGTTTCTACTTCTGGTAAGAAACAAATACCAATTCAGAGAATTTCTAGGGAGTTTGTATTGGCCCAATTTTTTATCTATTCTCCAAATGACACGTGTCATCCTCAGCTTTTACTGAAACAGAGTCCTTTTTTTTTCTTGAATTTCACACATTCCAACTCTGCAAGAAAACAAAAATTTGTGCATGATCATTGACTGTTAAAACTAGGTAAAATATATTCCAACCCATTTCTAGTTAAATTAATTTTTTGATTAATTAGAAGTTAAAACCTAGTTCATTTTTTCTTTTCTAATTACAAATAAGTGTAAAAAAATGGCATTATAAATAAATTCGTTGCAATATAATGAATTACTCTATAGTACAACACAATGGCTCTTTAGTACAAGAAAATTTTAGAGCCTTGTTTAATCTCTTTTTCTTTCTACACTTATTTGTAATATTGAGTAAAAGAGTATACTTCTGTGTGCATGATTTATTTACAGAATTTACAAATTACAAGACTTCAAGAATATCACAAACCACAAACTTTCTAAAAGATTAAAACTAACTAAAAGTTTGTGCTGCATAATATGCTCTGTGTTTTTTTTTTTAAACTTCATCACATTTTTAATATAATACTAATTTTCATTAAATATCATGTCACAAAAAGAAAAGTAACTAATTTTTATGGACGGAAGGAGTACTTGGTAGTAGACCCAAAATCGACTAATGCAAGGGACCCATTTCTAGCCAGTTTTAAATCTCTTATTTACTGACACATGAATTAATTGCACTTTATCAGTTTCAAACCCGTGATCTAAATACGAGCCCAACCCCGAGATTAACTTAGTATATATCATTTGTATCCTGCATCATCATATTAATCCGAGTTCTTCTTTGTACCGTAACATAGCAAACGTAACTTAAATTTAATTTATAAAAGATTATATAATCACTTTCATTATTTTTAAGTACATATCATGAGATAATTTGCAGGTTATATATGAAGTGTGACTATTTTTATTGAAGAGGTGGAATAAATAAAATACTATACACACATTTCACCAAGAAGTAATTAAAACTAACACACAATTTCTTTTCCAATTCCATTCACACAATTTACAAATAACTACAAAGCTATGGCTTCAATTCAAGAACATAACAAACCACAATCTTTCTAATTAAACTATAAACACGTGACCTTAATCAAATCAAGAATTAATCAATCACGTGTCTCTAACTTCGAATTCGTTTCGATTCTTGACGACGATGTCGTACATGTGGATGGATTTGAACTTGGAGAAGTCCCTCGGGAGGGAAATGAGGTGAACCGTTGATCTCTTGTGGAACTGCAGGAGATCAGGATCATCATAGTACCTTTCCCACCCTAGTGAAAACAAAATCCTCTCCAAAATCGAATACGACGTCACGGCCTCGTCCGACGCCACGTGCACTAGGATCTTCCGGCGCTGCCCCTCGCCGGGGTTCTCTAGCCGAACGACGCCGTTCTTGAACACCCACACTCCGGACATTATATGAATAAATTGAGATGATGGGAGATTTTCTTTTTGTTAGATATGGATATGTTAAAACATGGTGTGCATGAGCTTATATATATTTATAGGTGGAGCTAAGCTTATGTAATATGATGTAGTAGAATATATAGGATGTAACATGCTCAATTTAAGGTAAATTATATATTATATATTTTATATATAATACTCCCTCCGTCCCATAGCAACTTACAAAAAAGAAGAATCACGCATATTAAGAAAAAAATGGAATAAAGTAAAAAAAATAGTGCTTTGAGGGGTAATTTTGTAAAAATATTATATATAAAATAAAAAAATTATAAGTTGGCTTGAGTGTAATATGGATTCAAAAAGTGAAAAAATAAAAATATTTTATGTAAATATTTTAAGAATGGAAATCATGAATTTTTTATTTTTTTTGGGTTTGCAAGTTCTTGTGGACGTAAAAAAAAAAAAAGACTGTAAGTATCTTTGGGACGAAGGGAATATGTTCTAATTATAACTTTCAAGTAGTCGACACACTATGAATTCGAGACACGTAGAATGTAGTATATATATGGCACAATTTTGTATGGAAATAGTTAATGATAAACTTATCATTAACCAGTTTTAAAGTATTAAACATGTAACCAGGTGTATGAAAAATCTCATCATGTGTGTCAAAGGCTGATGTCAATTAAATTCATATATTGACCTCAACTTTTGATAAACCTAATGCATATTTTGATACACTTAACTAAATATTTTTACACAGTATCTACTCATATATATATGTGTGTGTGTGTGTTTTTTTTTTTTTTTTTTTAATAAAAGCTTTAATTATTACAAGCATAATATATATTGTGGATAGATGTGATCATGATTTAGTCTTGCTTTATATAATGTTCACGTGGGTGTATATAACCTCATTTTTTGAGAAGGCATGTGATGGGATTGGCCTAGTGGCTAGCTAGTCAATAGATACCTTGTGGATCCCATATTTATGCTTCAATTTTTATTTTATTTTTGCAATTCAGTCTAATTCAAATGAAATATACGAAAATTTCTTTTGCACCATGTTAACAATATTAATTATATAATCAAATAATATTGCTGTTCACTCAAAATAAATTTTTTGTTATCGGTAAATATTAGTTGTTAGTAGTTAGTTCACCAAGTCTCCAAACACTACAAGAATATCTTCAAGTCAACCTTATATCTCCCTCCTAATTCGTTTTCAGAGAAAATAGAATTCGGGTCACTCACTCAAGTGAGGAGCCCGGTAAACTAACTCACCTGGTTCACTCAAAACAATTATTATTTTGCATTAATTTAGCTAGGAAAATTAAATATCCCGTTTTACTCATTCTTTTGTGTAAAGGTAAATAAGGATGCAATTTCACAAAACTTAAGAAAATTACTGATAAAAAAGGTTCCAGTAGTTGCATTACATTGTTATGAACTTATGATTAGTACAGAGTTTAGTATATTTTGAACACTTAAAACAGTTCAAAACGTGTAAAATTCTACTTCAAATTTAGTGGGGTTTTTTTCTTTTCTTTTGTTCATATTTGCATTTAACAAATTAAGAGGATGGGGAAGAATCCAAACTTTATGTGATTCTCTAGAAAACCCACTCCCATATGAAGGAATCTTAGTTGTAAATTCTTTGGAATCCATATCAGAAATTTTCGAGAGAAATTAGGGGTGCGATGAATAGATTGGTGAAAGTGCACATATCGAATTCTATAAAGTGTGCTTGTTTTAAAGGATAAAATAATCAATCCCTAAAAAATAGGTTGCAGTTTCAATTGTTGTCATGAGAATTGTCCTAATATAGGATGATGCATGATATAGGGCATCAACTTTATTTTGTGTGTATGAATAATAAATTGATTTTTTCCCTAAAATTTGATTATTATTATTATTATTATTATTATTATTATTATTATTATTATTATTGGTACGTGATGTACAACAATTGTTTTATATTTAATTTATGGGTGCAATTTATAATTGGTTGGTGATTTATATTTTCTTGTTATTTATAAGACGTAATTGTGACGTAGGAGTATAAGACGTAATTGTGACGTAGGAGATTTGTACATGTCGTTTTGAAATCGATCCCACGAAGAAATAAAGTGAAGTGATACGTTTTAATTATTTATCTATTAAATTTGATCCATGGGTCCATAGATATTGTATATATAGTTAATGTAATTATCAACAAGAGAAAAAAAGTTTTTTAAAATTTAACTTTTCGATTTTGGTCCCGTAATTCTGAGAGTTTGTCCAATTTTGGTCTCATTTTTACCAAAAAAGTGAAAATAATATTATTTTTTGTCATGTACAATGCACATGGTAGTTGAATTTGGAACTTTCCATCATCCTTGCTGATATTTTATTATTTTTATAAGTGTTTCAATAATATTAAAAAAATAAATAAAAAATAAATAAATAAATTAATTATTTGGCACCCACGTCAGCAAGAGTACCGGAAAATTTCAAATTCAACCACAACATGCGTTGTGCATGGCAAAAAATAACATTATTTACATTTTCGGTAAAATTATATCAAAATTGGACAAACACCAAAAGTTATAGGACCAAAATTGAAAAGTTAAATTTTTTGGGATAAAAATCGGACACTCAATAAGATATGAGACCAAAAAACTTTTTATCTCTTATCAACAAATAATAATGTTCAATAATATAAAGAAATAATGTTCCGGGGGAACAAATTCATAATTAAAACCAACCAATTAACATTATTTTGTGAAAATAATTAATAAGGCGACACTTTGTTTGAACATTATTTAAAATAATGAGAATGAGAATATGAAAAAGTTATGATTATTATAATGGTCATAAATAATGTATTTTTAAAAAAATAAGAGTACAACACTTGTTAAGTTATCATTGAGATAAATATTCATTTAACATATTTAAGAGCGAAGAGAAAAATTAATTTTCCTTAATCATTTACATTGGAAAATTCAAAATAAGTGTTCCCTAATATTATTCAGTGAAGACAATTTAAAATATACACTAGTTGATGTATACACTAGTATACTTTTCAACATAGATGTCCAAATAAGCCTTAAAGAAAATGATTGTCATAATATTATTGTTTGGTAGGGTGGATAGGAAAAGCACCCAAGATATGCCCGTAGATACCATTTTCGTATCTTGCCAAGAAAATAAAGGTTTCTTACGTTTGGTAAGTATGATATACAAATGTTTCTAATGTTTGGTAAATCAAAAAACACACATGATAAGCCACCGGAAATTTGAAGAAGATGCGCTGGAGCCGCTCACCAACAACCGTGAACGCACTGGGCCAGAAATTTCCAAGACAAAAGATAAACCAAAATCTAACTCATAGAGTCCCAACCAGAACTGATCCAAAAATGTAGAGAGAAAGCTAGGTTCCAAAAATGGAACTGGATCTGAAGCTAGGTCCCAACCAGAAACTGTCTCACCACCACACACCGTAAACAAACAACTCCCCTGCCCAACTGCACCTTCGCCTATCTCTTCAATTTTGCCGCCGATGCACCGGAATACCTCCGTCGATGCCGTCAATTGAAGATTCAACAGCCTCACCTCCGCCAATCTTCACTGCCGCACGAAGCAGCTGCCTCGTCCATTGTTCGGAATCGCGCCGCAAGCTCCACCTCAAACCACTCATCGCTGATTACTAGCCGGGAAGAAACTCCAAGGAACCATAACTGGCTTTAGCGGCTGCGTGCGGCGGCGTTGAGCTTCAACCGGACGACGAGGTTTTGGCTTCGAAGGCTTGGACGGGTGAGAAGAGAGGAGGCAACCGAGAGAAGAAATGAGATACAGATTCTTGAAAGTTATCGGAGGGGTGAGGGTGTGATATGGTTTATGGGTTAAATAAAATTTACAAGTCAAATTGGAAGAAACCGCACGTAAAGTTCGGACAGATCTGAAAAGAAATGGGCAAATAATAAAACGTTTCATGCCTACCAAACGTCAGAAAAGCCTCAAAATCTTTTTTTTTTTCAGGGGCTTTTCTGACCTACCAAACGTGCCCTTAAGTGCTTGTTTGAAATCTCTAAAGAAAAAGTAGAAGTGCTTATTTTTTTTAAAAAACATTTAAAACATGTTTTCGACTACTATTGTAAGTGCTTATTACCACTTTTGGTCAAGCAACAATTTTTAACTTCTAGCTTCCACTTAAGCACTTCTACACGTTTCCCAAAAAATAATACTCAATATCCTTTTTAAAAGCACTTCATTTGCAAACACATTTTTTATTTTTTTTAAATCACTTAAGTTTAAAACATTCCTTATTTTGCATTTTGCTTCTCAAATTACTTAATATCACTTTTTCAATTCTACTAGATATTGCAAACATGCACTAAATACAATCCCATGAAAATTATGCTCATATTCATGGACACAATTTTTAAGAAATAATTATTTATATAAAATATTGTGGGATTCATTTTTAAATAAAGTATTTGGTGCGAATATAAGTAAATGACATGTACATACATAATTAATTGATGACCGAATGATTATAATAAAATGATTATTTTTATTAAAAAATGTGCATACTTTAATGAATAGATAAACTAGATAAATGAATGGGATTAAAGATTTATAAGCCCTATAACTTTTCTTCATTTTGAATTTGGTCCTTTAGATTAAATATTTTAATTTGGGTCCTATAAGTTTGAAAATATTTTGATTTTTGGTCCTTTTACAAAATCAAAATATTTTCAAACTTATAAGAACCAAAATCAAAATGTGTAATCCATGTGGACCAGATTCAGGGTGTTGTTTGGTTGACTACTTTGAGAGGTAAGTAATGGTAATTAAAGTCATAGTGTGTGTTTGGAATGACTCTACTATGACTTTGATTCCTAGAAACTAAGGAATCTACCATAGTTCAGCTACATGAGAATTATGACTTTCATTCCATACCCATTCAATTCTTATACCCTTTCCATTCCTTTTTGACAAGTTATAGAACAAAAAAAACTTTAATCCCTATGAACATATATTTAGTGAATGGAGAAATTATATATAGTGAAATTTATAAATAAATTGCAACCATTGAATAAAGTATAGCATAAATATATGGAGAATCATTGTTTGTAAAAGTTGAAGGAAAAAATTGGATATCTTTTGGAAATGAATGTGTGAATGGGGTGAGTTAATAGTGGATTCATTATCCATGAATTTGGGGGGCATGGGCTGTAATTGGACCAGATACAAAGGAAGGAATTCACTTTGCTTTATAAATAGATTTGACCTAAGCCATTCATTATTGACCATTCAACCCCCACCCCATGTTCATATTCTTTTTCTCTTCATGCATACACATTCAAGTACTCTACTCTTTAAATTTAAATTTCTGCACTATTATATTTATATAAATTAAAAATAATTATTATGAATTATTATAACATCTATTTATAAATAAAATAATTAATTATAAAAATAATAATAGAGATGATAATTTTTTAAGCTTAGGTGGTCTCTTGCCGACCCGATTTCTGCAAAATCGGCAATTCTAGGTGGCCCAAATTTTGTATTTTTATAATTTTTTTTAAAAAAAATTAAAAGAAAAAAATTAGGCGACTGACCCGATTACAGATTTTTGACTTTTACAACCTTGATAAAAAGATACATATTTTTTATGGATAGACGAAAATATATATATAGCGCATATATTATTTCACCAAAAAATGTTCTCACAATTTCAACTATGGTCTTCGTCCAATAACACTTCGTGAGATATGCAAACAATTTTAATAATTTAATATTAAATATATTAAATATTTAGATAAAAAATACCCAATCAATAATAATTAAAATAATTATATAATAATACAATCAATTAAAGATTTGCGTAGTAACATATGCTAATTAATACTTCCTCCGTCCAATAATTGTTTTCACACTTTCCTTTTCACTCCGTCCCACAATTGTTTTCACACCCTATAAATGGAAATTATTACTTTAACTTTATCCTCACAATCCAACTAATCTCATTATTTTAATAATATAACTTTACACAATAATTTACTTTTCTTAAAAGTTGTGTCATCCCAAAGGTGAAAACAACTTTGGGACGGAGGGAGTAATTTTTTATACGCAAGATAAATTATTCCTTGTCGTAATAATATTGCCATGTACTATATTCTTTTCTTTTATATTCATAAAAAGTAGTAAAAAAGAGAGGCAGAGAGAGAGAGAGAGAGAGAGAGAGAGAGAAAAGGACGTACATCTTTTTGTAGGGTTTTTGGCACACAAAATTTGGAAGTCGTGGAATTTGTCTACCCTGATCCAATTAATGGTCCTATGACCCGAACTTACCCGACCCGTATTGCACTTTCCAACACATAAGTTTTTTTTTTTTTTTTTTTTTTTTAAATTTTAATTTTAATATCTCTCTCTCTATTATGAATATCAAGATTATAGAATTCAAAAATCGAGACACTTTTTAGCCGCCTAGGGCCACCTAGACGCCTGCCTATTTTTTTTAATTTTAAAAAAAAAATATAAAATTTGGGTCGGCCAGGCTCGCCTAGAAGCCATCTATGGCCGTGTAGATCCAAAAAGACAATTACCGATTTTGTTGAAATCGGATCGGCAAGAGGCCGCCTAGTGCCTAGACCGATTTCTGCATCAATGATGAATATAGAACACGAGTCTAAATAGCTTAATACAATATTTATATTTAAATAGGTAAATGTTTAATTATGAATAAATTATAACAATATTATAAAAGGTCTTAACTGTTCAATACTTGGAAATTTAATATTTAAGTATGTAAATATTAGCAACAACATAAAAATAAATGACGTTAGTTTTCGAAAGAAGGGTTCGAATAAATATATGCATGTTTGTTACTCTCTTAGTTCTTTTTTTGTTTTTCTATTTGATTTTTAATTCTTTTTTTATCTTTAAATAATTAATACTTTATTGCACTAATAATTTTTACATAAAAAATATATCTATAATTTCATTTACTTAAATTAATTAATCTATTTTTAATAAAATAATTATTTTATTTATTTAAATATTATAAATTAATTTTATTTAAAAAATTGAAAAATTAAATGGAAAAAAAAATAAAAAATTAAATGCATTTCTATTGTCAAACTTCAATTAATAACTCGGACAACACATTTGTTTCAAGGTTTTGTAAGAGGTTTTTGTTTCTCGTTTCGTTTAAACTCGAAGATTATGTTAGACAAAAATTTATGTGAGACGTTAAATTTAAGAAGTGGTAAAATTATAATATTATTTTAAAGAAAAGTTATGTCACATTTTATTAAAAATATTATCACTTTTTGTTAATATATATTAATTTTTAAAAAGTGATAATTTTTTAATTAGTAAGTAATATATTTTAAATTAAAAAGTGATTAAATTAATAGTATTTATTTTATATTATTAGATGGTCTCACATGAAATTTACTCTAATTTTTATGATTATGTCAAATTAATCTTTTACTATGAAACCGTGCGAACAAATAAAAAAGTCTAATAATCTTAATGAAGAAAACAAAGCATCAATGACCTATCACCACGACGACATTTTTACCTAATTATAGAATCGAACATCTCTCACAAAAGAATTACATCTCTAATTATCTTATGGGTGCTTTACATATTGATTCAAAAAAATAACTATATTTACAAATTGATTCATAAAAATTTGCACGAAAGTATTTTTTATATTTGCACGGAAGTGCTTTTTCTTTGCACATAAACCAATTTGTAATTTGTGCGAATTTATTAAACCATTTTGTACTTTTTTTTCTTATTTTAATAATTTGGGCAAGAATGGATTCTCCAATACTTCCAAGAATGTTAGCACCCAAAACCTAATTGGAATGCTAAAAGTGACAACTTTTAATTGAAAAGCATTTATTTAGTGATTAATTTGATTAGGACACCCTACTTTAATTTGAAGTATCGTGTGCATGTATTACACCATGCAATTGAATACAGAGATAAAATGTGCATATGAATATAATTAAAATATACAAATTAATATAATTAAAACAAACATGCAAATATTATTGTAAGTTTAAAACATGCATGATTCGAGTGAAAGCGTGAATGAGCAGATTATATTAATATAACTGAAACATGCAGACAACAAATCTAGGATCCATGAGTATTTGAGATTTGATATAATTGATTATGTTAATTAATATACACTACACATCTTTGAAGGTCAATAAAATAAAATATTTTTTATCAACTTAGAATTTGAAAGAATTAAAACTATTCATTTAATTAAGACCTAATTATTTTGTATAAATTCAGAATTTAAAAGACAAAAAAATTTTCAGTTTGATACCTAAGATATATAAGAGTATTAATTTAAAACTCACACATTTAATTAAGACAATATTTGACATATAATTCCTACTTACTCAATTATATTTTAAATATCATAATAAAAAAAAAACTAATGATATATATCAATTTTGCACGGCTAAAAAAAAACTAATTTTAAAAATGAATACAAATAGATAAAGATTATATGAAATTTCAAATATGGTTTTAAATTTTTTTAAGTTCTAGGTTAAGAGTTTCGTATCTCTTTCGCGTCCTAAATTTATAAATTTTTTAAATATATAATTTTATTACTTTATTAAAGAAGTATGGTATGAATTCTCTGTTGGACAATGAAACCAGTAAATGGTGCTGGGTAGTAAAACGGTGACGTATGATTAAACTATTTCTTCCTTTTTAGCTCATTATCACGGTAACAAAAAAATCATTACTTGGTCAAAACTAAAAAGAAGAAAATATTTTAATAATACGTCACAGTATTAATACCCATCACCATTTGCTGGTTTCACTGTCGAGCAGAGAATCCATTTCCACGAAGGACCTCGAAATTAAAATAAGGAATCTAGTTCCACAATATACACTTAATTGGAAAGAATAGATTGTCTAATTTTGTATCAAGGGAATATCAAAGGTAGAGTAATTTTTTTTTTCTTTGTATCATTAGGATTGTGCTATATACTTTAGAATAAAAATGATGGGATTAGATTAAATTATAACATAGAATAAGAGAATAAAGCTGATGATAACTTTGGAATTAAGGATTTATTCCATTTTTTAAAAAGAAAATACTCTAATTAGTTAGACAATTTTTCATAAAACAATCCCCTAATCCACAGACAATGACTGCTATGGTTATTTTATATGCTGATAATTATGGTTAGGAATTTTAGTACGTAATTTTTTAGAATAATAACTTTATTCTTTTATATGGAATTAATTAGTAAATATTGTTAATCGAGTAATGGTAAGCAATAAGAATATGGAGATTTGATTATTCAGTTCATCATTGAAGACTGCGTTTCGGGATGTACCAAGTCAGGAGAAATTTTACTGATAATAACTGCGTATTAATTATATACTCCATCAGTCCAGAAAAAATATGTACCTTTTTTTCATATGATTTAATGCAATATGTCGAAGAATATTTTGGGGTATTGTGAGGTCCGTTTATGAATAAAGTGAATATTTTTGGAAACTACATCATATGTACTTTTCAAAAAATACACTTTAAATATTCACTTTATTCATAGACAGACCTCACAATACCCAAAATATCATCCGATATATTGCATTAAAGCATGTGCAAAAAAAGTGCAAACCATTTTATTAATAAATAATATCCACAAATAATTATGTTTACCACACAAAAGAATGATTTTTTTTTATCGTAGTCAAATGTGGATAGCTCTAGTGGTTAGAGCCTCAACTACCTAAGGTCTTTAGGTCTTGGTTTTCGATTGCAGTATGGTTTCAGAGTGCAGTTTTAGGTCCCCCTCTTGCGGTAATTGTAGTTTTGGTTTATAGCGAGACGAAATGCTATGTCATATACTCAATAGTAAAATGAACTATTGTAATTAATTATGTTATGCTTGATTGACTAAAAAAAAAAAAAAAATCTTGAATGTAGATAGATTTTTATGTTGGCCCTTTGTCTTGTACTTAATTTGATCTAAATTAAACAAATAAAATGAGGAATTATAATTTGGGCCTTTTGCAGGAGATTTCTACAATTAATTGGGCTTAAAATATAAACTGAAGTTTATTTAAACATACATTTAGTTAAATCATTTGCCATTAAATTTAGGCCAGTTGCACAATGATTAAAAAGATTAGATAGATAAATAATAAATTTTCTTAATTAAATATTTTTAGATCTTTTAAGTAAGTAAATTAGAAGAAAACAGCTAAAAATAGAAATAATTAGAAACAAACTTTAAAGTTTAAATAGTACTCCCTCCGTCCCTAGTCTTTCTTCGCAAAGACCAGGGCACACATATTAAGAAAAGGTTGGAGTATGTGAGTGTGAAGTTAAATAATAAAATATAAAAAGTATACTTTATTGACTTTTGTGAGTATAAATTATTTACTTTTTAAGGTGTGAAGAAAGAGTTGGGACATCCCGAAATGGAAAAACAAGAAGAAAGAGTTGGGACGGAGGGAGTACATATTAGAGATGTTTTTCTAAACATCAAAAAAAAAAGTCATATATCATTAAAAAACAATTTAATTTATATAAAAAGAGGACATTATCACAATTGCGCATCTGGTGTAGTGGTATCATAGTACCCTCCCACGGTACTGACCAGGGTTCGATTCCCTGGATGCGCATTCATTTTATAAATTTTGGGCCTTATTAGGATTTGAGGCCCAACTATTGTTGGGCCTTTTGTGCATTTAAAAATTCCAAAATTTGTAAAAAAAATTGATTTTTTTTTTTTCAAATTGGAGATTTCTGCTAGGTTTTGGGCTTTTGGACAATAGCTTTTAGGCCCAAGTCACTCGCAGCACCTAAACTAGTAAATACACTACCTCTTTAAAAATTCGGAAATTTGTAAAAAAATATTTAATTTTTTTTCTTTCAAATTGGACATTTCTGCTAGGTTATGGGCTTTTGGACAATAGCTTTTAGTACCAAGTTATCACCCAAAATAGTAATTACACTACCTCTTAAAAAATTCGAAAATTTGTAAAAATTTTGAAACAAAAATTCAAATTGAACATTTCTGCTATGTTTTGGGCTTTTGGACAATAGCTTTTAGGCCCAAGATATTCGCACACCCTTAATAGTAAATACACTACCTCTTAAAAAATTCAAATATTTGTAAAAATTTTGGAAAAAAATTTCAAATTTTTATCCATTTTCACTAAATATAAAGTCAAAAAATTTGAAATTTTTTTTAAAGAAAAAATAGTGTATTTATCTAAATAGTATATTTACTATTTCGGCTTGTACTGATATCCTGGGCCAGCTCTTAACTATTAATTCTTCTTTGCAATTACACGTACAATAGTTTACTTTAAAAAAAAAAAAAAAGAGATTAAAAAAAAGGAATAATTTAAAATTGGGACTAATAATAATTTAATACTTATTTTAAGTGAATTATTTTATTATGCTATAATATTTAAATTTAATAAAAATTTCATGCAAGATTAAGTTCAATATGATTCTTAACCGTGCTGAAATTATTTCCAAGCAAAAGAAAAAATAACAAGCACACATCCCAACTTCTACTAGTAACATGTTTATTAATTTAAAAAAAAAAAGTCTGGCTTACAGGGTCAAGCCATCTGGGAGTGGTATTCTTCCTTTAAAAAAAAAAAAAAAAAGATATTTTGAATTATTTAGAGTCGAAATTTGAATTATTTGTGAACAATTTACACTAGTTATACTTAAAAAAAAAAAAAAAAAAGGGCTCTGATAAGATTGCTCTATGGCCCAAGTTATAGACACCAACCTTTTTAGGAAATACATTACTCTTAATATATTCGGCATTTTTCTTTGAAATTTTTAAAATTTTTTGACAAAAAAAATTGAAATTTTTTTTAATTTTACACTATATTCGAAAAAATGAAAAAAAATTGGAAAAATTATCGAACAAAAGATAATATATCTCTCATAAGGATAATTTATTTATCAGGTTGTATATTCCCACGCACCATGCTCAACATGCAAACATGTGCTTATGAAGACCATTATTGAAACTTTAGAAACGTTCACATTAAAATAAGCTGTACTTTATTTAATGAAGGAAAAAAGGTTGTATTAATTTTTGACAATAAATTGTTCTTTTATGTTACTACCTTCGTCCCACAAAAGTTTGCATACTTTCCTTTTTAGTTTGTCCCACAAAAGTTTACATACTCCAAAAATGAAAATATTCCTTTAAATTTTCACCTTTAAAATCTTTACCTCACAATCTCCACCATACACATTCTACTCATTACACTTTTTCTTAAAACGTGTGCCCAGGAAAGTACCGCAAACTTTACTGGAACGGAGGTAGTATTTATTTAGGGGAGTTTATTTCTATGAGCGAGATAAACTAGTTCTTAAGTGTTGAGTCACATCACTTAATTTTCAACAATACATTTCAAAATTTTCATTATTAGTATTCAAGTATGCAAATGGCCCCGCCAAGATCGCCCAGGCGGGGCGGCCCCAGCGGCCGACGTCTAGTCCAAATCGGCAGAGAAAATTGGTCAGGGTATTAGGCCTCGCCGTCTAAGCAGTCTTGGCGGGCATAAGGAATATGCAAAAATGGCGGCCACAGAGGAGGAGTAGGTGGAAATGACGGCCATAGAGGAGGAGTAGGCGGAGGTTTATTAAAATTTTTTTAAGTTAAAGATAAATTTATAACTTTTTTAGATACACACGAAGAAAAGAAACAAGCTTCTAGCCGAACAATTAAACAATTTTGTGTATGTCAATTTTAATGCAAAATTGATGAACCAACACAAGAAGTTAAAAGAGAAAGATGTGAAAGTTTTATTAGCAAAAAATGATGCAAGTTATGCTCAAGAATGGATTGGTTGATGATGGTGTTGTTGATGGAGACATTGACTCAACCTCGGGCATGCCTTCTCGACTTAGAGAGCTTGACGAGGATGATTACTCATCTGATGATGATGAAATAAATGTTGATGTGGAGTTTGAATCTGATGATGAAGAGTGTGTACGTGGAGTTGGACAACAATTGTCTTTAGATGTTCATTTTAGTTGAACTACTTATTAATTTATCCGTACAATATATTTTGTTATTTTAGTATTTTATTTAGAAGTTGAACAATGTCATTTTGTGATAGTTTTTAGCATTTAATTGACTTGTTGTGTTTTATGAAAAATGCATTTGGGTATTAATTATGTTTTAAATTTATAATTTATCGTATAATATATATTTTATTAATATATGTTTAAATTTTTTTTTAATTTTTTTTAAAAATCTTGGCCCCGCCTAGGCCTCCTTGACGGTTGGCCGCACTCGACCGCCCGACGACCGTCAAGCGCCATTTACACCCTTGTTAGTACTTATGATATATTCTTGTAGAGCTATTAAGCATTTGACTATGGCTCACACTAAGCACTATTCATATATGTTAGAGTGAGATTGTTGAGGAGATAAAATCAAATGCTCTTAGTACTCCTTCTGGACAAAAAAAAATTCGTGTGTAATACAAACGAAAAATGGAATTAGTGTACATTGATTTTGACTTGATTCGAATTGTGATTCAATCCGAACTATCCATTTATTGATGATTTGATTTCGATCAAACTATTACATTTGAATCATATTTTCGTGTGTATTACACACATTATACCCACTCCTTTTTCGAGGTAGCTCTTGTTTGGTGGAATGTCAATGTTGCACTACACGTTTTACCTTGGGTTGAACCTCCTTTTTTGTATGGTTGATCTTCTCGAATTTTGTTCTTTCAAATAATACATAGTTTGCTTGTTCATTTTTTTAACAGTAAATTTTTTATTATAATAAACTAGAGCACAAGGAGTACTCCAACCAATAAAGCAAAGACGAGAGAGATAATAAAGACAAAAAAAAAAAAGATAACGACTAAATTAATTACAAATTAAAGTATATTTTGGGATCATCAAGTCATTCTAATATTAGCATTTCTTTCACCATATCTAATTTGTGTAATAACCTTGAGCAAAGTGTTAGTGTTAATTTGTAGTAAGAGGAGAGTTTGTAAATAAATTCTCCTTTGAGGATTGGAACAAAGATTCCAGGATTTTGTTGTAAAAATTGTTTGAATTAATACATTTAAATGTAAATCATGAATTATCTCTGTGAGAATGGAGTACCCTTGTACCCTAATTTTAATAATAATTTTCTTTTACCGATAAAAAAAAATATTTGAGAGTTTCCCAGCATAAAGCCAAATCTACTTCAATTCCTTTAAATAATAAGTATTTCTTAAATTCTCATAATGAATGAATCTTATGATTGAACCCAATTTTCATATCCAGTGTAGTATCAAACATGAACATTTAGGGGTGTTTGGTTGAGTCTTTTGAAAGGTGAGTAATGGAAGTAATAAAAATCGTAGTGTGAGTTTGGTATGACTCAACTATGAATTTGATTCCTAGTAACTATGGAATCTACCATAGTTCAACTATTTGAGAACTATGACTTTCATTCCATACTCATTTCATTTCTATACCCTTTCCATTCCTTACAATTATACCAAACCCACAACTCCAAAACCCTCATTTCACAAAGATCAAATCGATGGCGCATTAATATTCAATTACATTGGGCGATCGTCATGAAAACAAATTTGCATTGATTAACAACGAGATACTTAAATAATTCTTTTGTGTTAGTCTGTTCTTGTGATACTGAAATGATCTTTTCATGCTACTACATGCATAAGATTTGCATACTGGAAAGATTAGACTATGTTACTACATGCATAATATTTTCATACTGCATAATATAAGAAGTACTACATACAGTAAACACATTCTGCTATCATACTACATTAATTACTTCATACTACTGCATGCATAAGATTGTCATACTATAACAAATATATTGTACTACTGCATGCGTAAGTTACTTAATGTAAATAATCATAATACTATATGCACAAATTAATGTTACTACATCAAAAAATTTGGGTTACTATATCTCAAAAAGTAAATTATAGACCATGTATACACACATCACCACTTTTATATTAAAAAAAATAAAAACATGATACTATATACATACAACCATACTACTCTATGAAAATGTATGTTACTATATGCACATATCAATGTTACTACATGATCAATTTTGTATTACTATATTTCAAAAACAATAAAAATGCCTTCTTCATCACAATTTAAAAAAAAAAATCAAATTACAAGTACTTTTACTGAACACTTATAAAAATCATGACACAGTATACATAAAAAATAGTGTAACTACATGCAGAATTTTATGATACTATATCATGACTTTTATGTTAACGCATTTCAAACAGAGCAGAACACAGACAAAAACCCTAAAAATATCGTATGAGAGAAGAAACGATGACCAGAGAATTTTGTATGAGAGAAGAAACTGATTGCGCAAGTGAAAAAAAAATTGAAAACTAAGGAAAAAACTGACAGAAGAAAAGACAGTTATCAATATACATACTAGATCCGTATTGTAAAATGGGTTATGAAAATGGGTCAATTACACGGAACGGATTTTGTATAATGTTTTGCATACGAGAATTTGTGTATATTTAATCATTTTCATTCCAAACCTTGCCAATAAGAAAAACAACACACACATTCCATTCATCGTTTTAATCAATCAAAAATCTTATAAAACCTACTACCTCCGTCCCCCAAAAGTTTGCGGTACTGTTGATGGCACTAGTTTTAAGAAAAAGTTTAATGAGTGGAATGTGTATGATGGAGATTGTGAGTTAAAAATTTTAAAGGTGGAGATTTAAAGGAATATTTCTATTTTAGGAGTATGTAAACTTTTGTGGGATAAACTAAAAAGGAAAATATGCAAATTTTTGTGGGACGGAGGTAATATTTATTTATAATATCTAATAAAATATTAATATTGATCCGTTTCACACACATTAATCTAGAATGTCGAAAAACAATAAATGAAACTAGTTGAAACAATTTCAATATAATGTTATGTACATTTTAAATATAGCAAAATTTGTATAGAAGGATTTTGTACACAAAGATTCTTTATAAATCCATTTAAATGGAACTTTTAAATACTATTAAATCATCTTTAAAAATAAATGTGGCCAATATACTTTAAGCTAGAGTTTCTTCTCATAAATGGAACTTTCTCATAAGAGTGATGCATTTCATTTATTAGGCCCATAAACAAATTAAATATTTTTAATTAGATTTGGTATTCGAATTCAAAATTTTATGATTTAAATTTGATTACAAATATTTAATTCGATTCGACTGTTATTCAAATACGAATATAAAATTATGATATTCGATTCGGTATTCACAAATATTCTATTCGATATTTTTTATAAATATTACTCTCTATGTCCACCAATTATATGCACATTTCTTTGTATGTGGTTTAATGCAATATGTCGGAAGATATTTTGGAGTATTGCGAGGTCCGTTTATGAATAAAGTGAATATTTTTTGCTATTATTATTATTATTTTAAAATTATAGACCATTTAAAATTTATGGCCAATAATTATTATTATTTTAAAGATGTAAGTCCATTAAATGATGGATCATATGCACTTATCTCTCAAACTCTCACTCACATAGGAAATTAACTAAATACATTTGATTCGATTCAATTCATATTCAATATTTTATTATTTGAATTTGAATACAAACACAAATATTCGATTCAAAATATAAAATAATGATATTCGATTCAATTCGTTTAGAATTTCTACAATAATAACTAAGAATTATTTTATTTCGATCGCTACGGGATCCAAAACATCTAAGAGTCTTAGTATAAATTTAAAATGATAATGAGTATCATTAGGGTATGTTTGGTTTAGGGGACTAAATAGTCAATCCCCAAACATAGGACTATTCCCAATTTCAACATGTGTTCGGGGGATTGTCTATCCCCCAAACATAGGACTATTCCCAATTTCAACATGTGTTCGGGGGATTGTCTATCCCCCAAACATAGGACTATTCCCAATTTCAACATGCGTTTGGAAAATTATCATTTTAATTCCCTAAATCAAACATACTTATAATCACTATATAAACAATGATTACCCATATTTTTAAGATTTTATTTATGTACGATAAGTAATACCAGTGAGAATCACAACAACAACAAAAATAAAACTTGCAATTTGCAAATGAACCACAAAAATCATAACTCATCCATTCCCAATTTCAACATGAAAAGTCAATTGAACTACCGAATTTACATAACTTGAAAAAATGAAAATGGAACAATAAAATAATTTATTATACAATATTTAAATTAAAAATCAAATCCTCCGTCAAAATCACCAGCGTCGGAAATCATATCTCCCACCAGCATTCCACCAATCGCGCCGCCGAGAAGACCGGCTCCTAGTCCCATTCCCATCCCGCCGAACTTATTCTTCTTGGGCGGTTGAACCACCGGAGGCGGCGGATACCCATAACCCGGCTGCGGAGGATACCCGTACCCTGGCGGAGGCGGCGGCGGATATCCGTACCCTGGAGCGGGCGGCGGATACCCGTATCCTCCGTGGGTTGGAGGTGGAGCACCGCTAGATGGTGGGTACCCAGTCGGCGGTGGATAGGGTTTACTTCCTTCAGCCCCATGGTACGGCGGCACTGGATAAGGTTTACTTCCTTCAGCCCCAGGGTACGGCGGCGGGGGATAATGGCCGGTACTCCCCACCACAGTATATGAAGCTGGTAGCGGCGGCGGATAATGGCCGCTACCCTCAACTGCAGGATATGCAGAAGGCGGCGGGTATGATCCAGGTGGCGGATACACCGAACTGGATCCGGATCCGGATCCAGCGGGGTACGCTGTGACGGGTTCAGAATCGGGTTTTCCTGACGACGGCGCCAAAGGAGTCGCCGCCGCGTACGGCGAAGCTACAGCGGCGCCAACGATTTTATCACTAAATTTATACGAAAAAGCGAGCTGACCTCTGGGCTTTCCGCTGGGTTTTCTGATTTGGTAGCTCACAAACTGCTTACCATCGCCGCCAGATTTCACCGGAGAATCGATTAGCTCTTTAATAGGGACGCACACTTCGCCGACGTCTTTATCCCCCAACGCCCGCTCGCAAACAAGCTTGAAATCCAGTGTGAGTCGGTTCATCTGCAGCGCCGCCTCGTCCACCGTAAATCTCATCGTGAAATTCCACACAGGGTTAGCGTCTCCGTCGTGATCCACCGGCGTTTTGGTCTTCTGCTTGGAGTTTTTGTCCCCGCCGGAGATCGAAACGACGGCGTAAACATCCATCTTCGTGAAGAGATTGACACTGGCCAAATCCTTGGCCGATTGAAGCGTGATTTCCAGATTCCTAGACTCCATTGCTGTGATCTCAAATCCAATAATGGTGAAAACGGATTGCTTAGAAAGGGGGTTTTAGAGAGAGAATATGACAATTTCAACTGAGAGAGAGAGAGACGATAAATATAAAATGGGAAGAAACGTGTTAACGATTTAAGGGGTCACCGATAACACGTTTTATAGCCTTACTTGGCGGCTTCCTTTGATTTACTTATTCTTTGTAATCAATTTCCTTTTCTCTTAAGGAAGTTTTATATAGAAATAGTTTATTATAAGTTGATTATGAAATTATTTTGAAGTATTAAGTAGTAAGTTAAGTATATTAAATAGTAATAAAAGTTGGGATTAATAAATTTTATAAAATTATAATATAATATTAATGATTTAGATTTTTTTATATATTGATAAAATTTTTGATACGCTAATTAAATATTTAATATTTTAAAATTGAATTATGACAAATTTATTATAAATTATTTTTATACAAAATTTTACCGATATTATTTTATTTTACACTTCATATAGTTTAAAACTGGGTGAAAACTGCAAGATTTTATCTATTTAGATTTTAAAATTTATACTTCCTTCGTCCATTAGTCTTTTTTCCATTTGTAAAATAACACCCGATTTAATGAAAATAATATTATATTAAAATGATAGATAAAGTAAGAAAATGATAGATAAAATAAAAAATAGATAATAATATTAAAAAAATTGAATTTATGTGAGGTCGAGTTGACGTAATCAGAGGACACCTGCTCCTATAAAAACAAATTTTGAACTAATAAATTACACTATCTCAGTCCCCCCCAAATTTATTCAAATTTGTACGAGCACAAGTTTTAAGAAAAGTGAGAATAAAATGGAATAATTGTGGGCTCCACAAAAAAATAAAGTGATTGTTTGTGAATATAATAATAAAATAATACTTTTTAAAAGATGAATGAGAATAAATTTGGAGAACTGAAAAAAATGAAAAGTGAGAATAAGTTTGAGGGTAGGGAGAGTAATAAAAGAAATAGTGCAACAATTGGATTCTTACCTTTTCAAATCTTGAATATTTCCTTGATAGTTAAGTTACTCAAGACTTGAGTAGTATATTCATTAATTAATGTAATTGCTAGAATATACAATTGCCAACTTCCAAAGCTATATGGATATTTCCAAGTGTGGGCAGAGTCAGTCAACTTGAGGTGTGGGCCTGTGGCTGTGGCTTCTAGAATCTTCATAGAGGTTTTCCAATATTTAATTAAGGAGTAAATGTCATGTACATTTTGGTGCATAATGTATTTATTTTTAATTTTTTTGGTAAATAAAAGGAATTTTATAAAATATATTAGGTACAAGCAAAATGAAAAAAATAAAAATAAATTATTAGACTTAACAATCTAAGACCATTCTAAGATTTTGTAACCAATCATAAAAAAAGTAATTCAAGTCTCTTTATGAGCAGACGACCAACACCATAGTCTACCCTTAATCTCCTCAACTATTTTTGAATGCACAACAATACTATTGTTAATGATGATTCCATTTCTTCATTTTCATAGGACCCAAACCACCATAGTTTTCTCCAATGCATTTTTCGAATAATTGAAGTTGTTTATACTGAAAAGTGAAGATTGACGTATTGATAATAACATAAAATTTTCAGTGATCATCAACCTTTACTTTTCAATATAATTAGATTCAGTATATACAATCTCAATTGTTGAGTGGGTGCATCGTGCACCAGTTCCTTATAAGACCTTTGCTTTAATTAAATACTTCTCATGTCACCAGGCACGTCCCAAAGAATATGGAGACTCTGTGCTACTTTTTAAAATAAGGCCTCAAATATAATAATTGAAGTTAAATAATTAAAGAAGATTAAACAATTACCAACATAAAACCAAAAAAAAATAGAAATGGTCGTTAAACACCTTAAATTTGGTGACTTTTTTGAGAAAAAAATTATTAAAATTAAATTAAGGAGGAAAGTACAAGATTTTTTGCTCAAAATTTTTTCTTGATGTTGTAGTATTTTTTTATCTGCTTTTTTAATAGTATATTTTATAATTGTTGAAAAAAAATATGTTGCAATATTTGAAAAATATAAAGTCTCATATCTTAACTGACTAACAAACTTTCTAATTTTTTGTGCTTTAAAATATAAGAATAATTTTATTAAGATTTATCTATATTAACTTAAAATTTTTTTAAAATTGGACCCCTAAATTTTAGGGGCTCTGTGACATGTCATTGAATGTGCATGCTGAAGAACGACCCTGCATGTCACTGAACTTTTTTTTATACTTAAAAATAGCACGCTAATTAAAAAAAGGACATGTAAATGTAAATTTAAATGATAAAATAAAAAGATTGTATTCTATTAATTTTTATGAGTGTAGAATATGAAGTATTTTTTTAAGTGAATGAAAAAAGAGTTGAAACGTCCAAATAAAATAAAGTGTGAAAGTAGAATTGGAACGGAGGGAGTGTGAATTATGAGATGATTATGATGGTAGACGAGTAGTGATGAATCATACTATAAATTGATTATTTGAAATGTTATCGAGTTCAAAATTCATGTTTGGTATATAATTAATTGAATCAAGCTTATGTAGTACTCCCTCCGTCCCAACTCTTTCTTCCTGTTTTTCCATTTCGGGACGTCCCAACTCTTTCTTCATACTTAAATAATTTACACTAACAAAAGTCAATAAAGTATATTTTTTATATTTTATTAATTAATTTCACACTCACTTAATTACTCTACTTTTTTCTTAATTAGCGTGCCCGAGTCTTTTTTATGAAAGACCCGGGACGGAGGTAGTATAATTTTTAATTGAGTCGAATTCAAGTTGAGCTTGAATCATTTAACAATTTTATACTACGTCCGTCTCAAAACTACTTTCATAGTGGTTTTGGGCATACGAACCAAGAAAAAGTTAGTATGTAAATTTAAAGTTAAATAATTAAATTAAAAAATGGTATTTTATTGACTTTTGTGAGTGTAAAAAATTTTCTTTTTGGTGTGTGAAAATAGTTTTGGGATTACTTATTTTGTGTTTTTTTTTTTTAACTTATTTAGTATGAGACCAACTTTTGATTGTACCGAACATAAGTGCATTATCAAACTTGTTTGATATATATGTCGAACCAAGTTCAAATGAAGGTTTGGCCAACAATCTCGAATCGAATATCAAATAACTAGGTTTGATTTTCTGTTCTAAAGATGATAAATGTGATCTATTGCAATTTATACATATACCATCTTGTTTTTTTTTTCAGATGACATTATTTAGAGTGTGTTTGGATAAACTTATGTTAAATATTTTATAAATTCTAACATCATTTAAGTTGTTTTAATAGCTTATAAGATATTATTTTTAAGTAGTTTATAAGTTATCAAAGTGTTTGACTAATACAACTTACTCCATCCGTCCCGTAAGAATGTGCACCCTATGAGATAATTTTTTTAAGAAAAATGTGTTTTATATATAAAGTAGTGACATATGCGTAAATATGTATAAATGTTTGTAAGTGTGCACGTAAATCAATATTTTTTTTAGTAGTACACAAATTTGTATGAGACGTTCAAATAAAAAAAGTATGCAAATTTCTATGGAATAGATGAATTGTATGTTTTTTTTTTAAAATAAGTAATGTATAGAAATATGGAACTAAATTAACAAATTTAACTATCTCAGAAAGATTTGCAGAAAAAGTGAAAATTACATGAAAAAAAATGGGTGACTTACATATTCGTTCAAAAAAGTAATTATATTTACAAATTGGTTCACAATATCTACACGGAAGTGTAATTTTTTCCTGCACAGAAGTGTGTTTTTTTCTGCACAAAACTAATTTCTATTTTTTGTCAATTTTGTAAACAATTGTGTAATTTTCCCAAAAAAAAAAAAATTTAACTCAGAATTGCTTTATCCAATTAAATGCGAAACGAGGAAGAGGCCATCTTCATGTTTTCAGCTAGATTAATGATTTCTTGTGCTTTTTATTGTGCAATGTTATCATCATCCCAATGAAATTGCTTTGATTTCTTTTGATTCTGCACAAATTCAAAGCCGAGCAGAGCCGAGTCGAGCCAATGAGTCGAGCCAATGAAGTCTACAACCGGAGAAACTAGAGCACATTCTGATCAATCAAACTTTACTTGTTTGATCTTTCTAAATATGAAGAAATGAATTAAGACTCCGTTTGAATGGATGAAAAATCTGTGGATTTCACACACCAATAACCACTCTTTTCATGTAAGTTAGATGAATTTACAAATATTTAGAATTAAGTTTATGTTCAAAATAGAAAATTTTAAATCCTCATCAAAATCATATCATCTGTGAAATCCCTCCTTTTTACCTTTTCTATCTCTACTTTTTCTATTTTCTCCCATCTTTTTATAATTTGTGATTTGAAATATATGTCTTTTTACATGTATTTTTAAATTCATCCATCTAAGTGGAGCCTAAGTGAAGTTAAAACGGACCACTGATTGTATGTATTCGACAAAATTTTTGTTTTGGTCCGAAACTTAGTTGATATATAAAAAATATGAGATATATTAGAGAAATTAAATAAATGAATAGATTTCATAATTTTTTATAAATTTAAATATTTAGATAAAATGAAAGTTTTTAATGCTATTAGAACTTAGGCCTACTCTCGTCCTACTTTTCATTTTACACAGAACATATTATCTAAATTTAATAATTAATTGAAGGTACAACCATTTCCCACCTAATTATAAATATATATGTTGTGTTTGATTCATATTATTCCCCAAATTCATGTCTTATCAATTTCCTTCTTAATCTTGAGGACAAAAATTTATATGAATTCAAATTCAAGTGAATTCGGATTTATTAATTATCACTGTCATATGTATATCAATCATTATTATATATTACTATTATTGTTATGCATATACACTATCACTGTTAAAAAACCAAGTACTATATTTTTACAACAATAATAATATACTCCTTCCGTCCACGATAAATGGTCCACGTTGCCTTAAACGGTCGTCCATAATAAATGATCTACTTACCTAAAATGGAAAACTTACAATCATTATTTTTATTTTTTATATACATATACTCACTTTTAACCATCACATCAAGTACTTTTTTAATAATTAAATATTTTTTTATACTAATACACTCATTTTTACACATCAACATCAACTCTTCTTAATAACCGTGAATTGTCAAGGTAGTCCAATTTTTGTGGACGGAGGGAGTATATGAATAACAGTGATAATAATTATAACTAACAATAACACGAATTTATGTGTATTTAAATTCACAAAAGACCTACTCAATGTTGGCATTGTTTACCAGAGTTAAGATATTTTATGCACTAGTTATACAATGTATGATTTTTGTTGTTGTTTGGAAACCAACTTATTAAATCTCTTACTCTTGTTGATTTGGTTTGACATAATTAGTATGAAAAAAGAAAATCAAATCTTTATAATAAAATTGAAATAAATTTTCTCCATCCGATAAATTTCTCATATTAAAAAGACTACTCCCTTTAAACAAGGAAAAATATAAAAGAGTAAATAGAAACAAGGATGAAAGTATCCGATATTTTTCCAATATATCCATGATATATTCATTTTTTGTAGTCACCGATATCAATATTGGGTAAAAACGATATTTTCATAATATTCATTAAAAAAAACCAGTCTGTAATATTAATTTCGCTTATTTTTTTTCACAAAATAAAGCAAATATCGAGAAAATATCAAAAGATATAGATAAATTTCTGAAAAAATTCCAAAAAATAGTGTATATATAAATTTATCACAACTATAAAATTTTAAATTTATTTATTAAATATTTCCTCTCAAATTATTTATCATTTTTAAATTTACATTCATTGACATGTCTACAAATTTTTTAACCTTGAATAGAAGTCCGCCAGTTTTCCCCTCTCTCTCTCATCTAATTCGCCGCATGAAATCTCTGCTCTCATACAAAACCCAGGTTATATGCATGTCTTCTTCGTGTTCATACACCTCTTTTGTATACGTATACCCTTCAAATTTACATATATATATATATATATATATATAAATATAATTCTGTTTGTGTATGCATATTTGTTTTCTTTACTCAATTGAAGTGATTTTTTGCAAAAAGGAGTTCAATTTAGTTTTTTCGATGAACTGGGTCTCATACTCTGGAATTCCAGAGTTTTTTCCTGCCCGATTTCATGTTTTCTTGTGCGTTACTCTGCTCTGTTCCGGTGTGGATTTTGAAATTCGGCTTCTGTTCAACACAATTCGATTATTTAATTCATCGTGCAATCTTGATTTCTGATTTCAATTGTGTTGCAGACGCATTCATCATCCGGGTCGCTGATGATCATGGCCCGAATTGGAGACGAGTATGACCCATTTGGGGATCCGACGATCATGCCCCGAATTGGGGCAGAGTATCAAGCCCTAATCCCTCAGCTCATGCGTGATCTTGACGACCCGGCGATCATGCCCCGAGTTGGGGAGGTTGAAACCCCTCAACTCAGTGAGCTGAGGGCGCCCACAGATGGAGGAACTGATGCTGATCACGACCTACATTTCCTTGTGGGATTGCCCTTACCTTTAACGAGCTCAACGGCTCGATTGGATCTCAATAGAAGTGATCCTGGCCGTTGGTTAGTCCCTGGACTTGATGAGATGAGTTGGAGTGGAGCTGAAAGACATTGTTTCCTTCTGGGGTTATATATATTCGAGAAGGATTTTGGTTTGGTCAGAAGGTTTGTCGAAACGAAGGAGATGGGGGCGATTTTGTCGTACTATTATGGAGATTTTCACTCCTCATTGGAGTATCATAGATGGTGTGGTTGTAGAAAGATGAGGAGGTTCGGTAGGAGGATGTTTTCGGGACCTAGGCAGCAAGAACTCGTGTCTTGGATGCTTCCTCGATTAGTGGTTGAAAATCGAGAGGCTCTATTGGATGTACGTGCGTTTGTATGTACTCGTGATTGTTGTTTTGTTTCTCTTTAGGCTTTAAGTGATCCTATGGTGTTTTGTTGTTTGCTAGGTTTCGGCTTTGTTTAGAGACAGGAAAATGTCGCTAGTAGATTATGTCGTCGTGTTGAAGGCCGTAGTCGGGATAGACATCCTTGTAGAGGTGGTTGGTCTTGTCAAAGGTAGACAAGATCTCTTGGATTGCTCCTCCCTTTCACCCCCGGAGATCATCGGGTTATTAAGGGGGGGTTGCCGGATGAGCAAGGAGCGTTCGAGTGGCTTGTTTTGGAGTGCGGTGTGGCCACGCTTGCGAGCAAGAGGGTGGCGCTCGGAGCGTCCGGGTAGTCAAGGGTGCGGTGGTAAAGACAATTTGGTTTTTTTAGCGCCCAATATAAAAAAGTGTAATCCAAAGAAAATGTTGAAGGGAGTTCAGTACTTCAACTCGGTGACCGAGGTCTTGAGCCGAGTTGTTGAGGTCCCGAGACTTATTGGTTTCGTTTGTGGACAGAGTAGCTCGTCAAATGAGCGTGTTTCGCCTCGAGTGAGCACGTGCAGCTCAGTGGGAGGTAGTCGTAGTGATGGAAGCGAGAATCCTCGACCATGTGAATTGTTTGACCTAAACACGCCCTTCTCGGACTCTGATACTGTCGACGAGCAAGATGTGGAAGGTCGCCACCGTACGTTGGATTTAGAGATACAAGTTGATGTGAATCAGAGGACGAGGACTCGGCCTCCAACGGCTATGTTAGTATACCAAGTAACTTATGGATACGGCATGGTGAGGCGGAGGCATAAAAGGAAGGAATGTAGCGGCGACAAACATCAATCGGGACCATCTCACCGTGTCCGAGGAAGTGTTTCGGCCCGTTCGGCCGAATCTGGTGCATCGGGTGAAACTTAACTTTCACCCGATGGTAATGAGGGAGGAGGAGACTCAAAGCAATATGATGTCAAGTTGCTTTTTAGGATAGGGGAATTCATTTGAGAATTGATAGGAGGATATTTGTATTTTCTTGGTTAGCTAATCAAAGTTGTGTTATCATTTTATTTAGGCAAACAGAAATACACATGTCAGTCAAGTTTCGACCTTGTTCAGTTTTCTAATTGATAAGTCTTCAAATCTAACCACACAGATTTATTGTATATTTCCTTCGTATAAATTTTTTAAATGTTTCTTAAAATATGTTTGTTTATTCTGGTACTCACCCGGATGGATTAGGATTTTGCGATCACGCCTCACACGAGTTTGAGATTTAATATTCGATTTTCAAATTAACACCACACCTAAAAATATTTATTATACCTATTATTACTTTTTCTAATACAACACACATAAAATACCTATTATATCTATTAATATACCTATAAAATCAATCCTTATTACGCTCTGATTTGAAATAAAGTAGTATCCTAACTTACCAACATTCCAAAACAATTATATATTTTTACTATTCATCAAAATTTGCAAACAAAGTCATGACTTGTCATGCACACCTAAATTTCAAAAGAAACATACTCTAAACGTTTGAATTATTTTTACTAAAGTGTATATTATTTATTATGAGTACAAGTTATTTTTAGTAAAATGTATAGATTGTTTTACTGATATGTACCTCTCTGTCCATTAATCTTTTCAATTTTCTTCTTGGACTGTACATCAATCTTATTTTTTTCTCCATTTTAAAATAAATCACACATAAACAAGAATTTGGATCCTATGGTACCTCTATTTTTTTATTTACATTATACACCTTTTAAATATAATATTAATTTTTTTAATTCATGTGCAACTTCTTTAAGACTTGAAAATTTTATGGATAGAGTGAGTGTAAATTATCCTGCAAAGGAGTTTCACTACCATCAAATATTACAATATATATGTAACATAATCTTATATATCTATACTTCATCCAATTTTTACCATTTGATATTTTATACTCCACTAAGAAGTGTTATTGTTTTTATTTATTTGATTTGATTCTTTAAATAACTTACGCTTTTTCCCTTTTTGTTTATGTCTCAATCCCAAAAATCTCATACTTATCTTTATTTGAAAATGAATGTTAAAACATTAAATAATAAAGAGTATGTTTTACATGAAAATAATTTATAATAAGCTTATCACGAAACTGTTATAAAATATCAAATATTTGATCAAATGTATCAAAATATTAAAAATTCGAATTAATAAAATTTACAATAATTATAATAATAACATTAACCATTTTCATACAAAACTTTGTCATAATTAAAAGATTAGAGGGAGTAATATTATTCAAATTATGAAAGAAGATGAGACATGGCTAAAATTCTCAAAGTGTCTTGTCTCTTCAAGTATGAAACAATTCCACAAGGTCAAAAAAAAAAAAAAAAAGATCATCAAAATCAGGCAAGAAACATTAATATAATACCCACATCAAACCTAATAATACATCTAAATCTTGTAATTTCTTGCTAAATCTCTACCTAAGAATACTCAACAATGCCCACCTTTTGTTGGGCGAATTCCAAGTAGTATAAATCGCTATTGTGCAGAAAGAATGAAGAGTTTAAAGAAACGAAAAAGTCGAAAATCACGTCCATATCGACTCTATCCAGTCGGATGTAAACTCATACGCAACGAATGTTACAGCACCAGCAGGCGCGGCTTTGACAACAGAGGGCACGATGCCCTTGTAAAGCCCTGCCCAACCCTCTGAGCGCAAGATTTGGCGTAGGGCGTCGTTCATGTTCCTGTAAGCATCTTGCTGCAGTCGAGCTCCGTATCTTGGATCGCGTTGAAGTCCTTCAATCTACAATTGAATAATGCAAGTAAGGTTCCGCAAATGAGGTGTTTGCAAGCTCTACAAACTGAGTTAGAATCACTTCTTTTCAAAAGCTACCTCTCATAGCTTTAGAAAAAAATTTGTTGCCAGCCCGTCAACAGACGTACCTGAAACCTCTTCTTCACGACGTCAAGTGGATGACATACGACTTTAGCGCATGTTCCGGCAGCCAATCCGCATACGAAAAGCTGGAAGCTTGAAATAGAATCGTCAACTTGGGAAGCATAACGAGATCTGTAGTGATTCCATGCCTAGACGAGCAAGAAAATAAATCAAAATAAAATTCCGAATCCAAACAAAATCATCGTATTTGTCAACCAAAGAAACTAACAACCTCCGATTACGTTCAAGAGAGGAGCTATACACAAATCGGGGGAAGGGTAAATTACCAAATTACTACCTACTAAGAATAAAAATTGTGATCGACGAGTAATGCAATATCAAGAAACAATTAGTCGATGCAAAATGAGGACAACACAATAAGTGAATAATATGGCATTTCTCGACCAATCGAACAATTTTTTTTTGTCTTCTTCAAGGGATTCTTTAGTAATTTGGACGAACCTCTGAGGGGGGCTTGGGAAATAAAAAATATTAACTTATGTAAAGATGGGTGCTCAAAATCCTCATTACGTCGGAAAACACTGCATAAAACTCAGTTGACAACTGTAGGTGTGTGTGTGAGAGAGAGAGGATCACCATTGCCCAACGTTTGAACGTATCGTAGGTTCCAAACTGCAATCCAGCATAAGGAACTATCTCTATCAGTGTAGGCGTCAATCCAGCATAAAGCCCTCGAACACCTCGGTTTTTAAGTATATCAGTGAATGCAGACCTCATAGTAGGATAGATCTGATCAAGTGCACACAACCTTACATTCAGAAATTGTTTCTAATCATCAACTTATAACATCAACTAAATATTACTTATCCTAATCGACTACAATTAAGAGTGATCATATGTTCATTATTTTAAGAATTTTGGACATTAAACATGCAACGGTCCCTAATTCTAGTCATTACCTTTGGCTCCCCCTGTGAGGCTAAAATGGTCCTTAGAAGATCAAATGGATAAGATCCAACGGTAGCAGCACAACCTGCTAATGCCCCACTAACATATGAAAGATACGGACTAATATTGATATGGTCTTCTGCATAGACGAAACAAGGGATTAAAATGTCGGAAAGTTAACATCTGAAGGAGAAGTTTGTTCATTTCGTACAAACAATATGAAAAAAGCAATTAAAGTTTCTACATATTACAAGAACTGCAATTTGAGAGTCGGAAACTGAAGGGACTACTACTCACTTTAGCATGATAATAGAAGGTAAGATCGAACCAAAATATACACATTGATAATTAATCAAGAGCACCTGCATTTTCCACTAGGGATTCAGGCAATGTGACAACGATTCTATAAAGCTACCATAGTATTGCATTCAAACTATAATTGATGAAAAATAAGTACTTTTGGACTATAGACGGTAAATAGAAGCAGAATATTCTCACCTGCCTTTGATGAACCAGAAGCTAATGACTTCAGTTTGTGCAGAACCGTAAATTGTATTGCTGTGTACGGCATGACCATAAGCAGGGCTGGGACATTACCCCTCCAAAACCCCTGTTAAAAAATTTACATGAAATATACGAGCATGCAAAAAAAAAAAAAAAAAAAACAGAATATTGGCCAGTAGAACCAAATGGAGCTAAAAAGAAGAAACTTGTTTATGAACAGAATACTCAAAATCTAGCAAATGACACAAACACCGCCTTCTTGTCTTCGTTGTTATGACCAAAGCAACCCCCGATACTAAGTCTTTAATGTTTTCTACCATTCGCTCTGTCTCTCGGTCTCTCTCTAACTTCCTTTTCATCATTGCTCCCTTCCCGATTTCATTGTATTTTACTTATATTGTCCTCTATTCCTCTTGTGATTTTTTGCCTCTGGATTCACCTCTCCTCATACAATTCATATAAATCAAAATGACAAGAAAAACAAGACATTCATTTTCTTCTAATCTTTTAACTTTTGCAGAAGTCAAAAATCATTTAACAACGTCCAAAATAACTAATTCAAGTTGCAATATTCAAGTGCTGAAATTTATCAAACAAATCGGTATAAATACACACAAAATTCAAGCTCCAAGCCACCAAAGCGAATAAAAACTATTAATTGGGATTCCATAGACACCAGGAAAATGAGGAATTCAATATACCACCCCTCAAATTAAATGGAAACAAAGTAAAAAAGATTCTAATTCATAATTAACCAATACCGGCCAGCCTTCCTCCCTAAAAATGTCTCTGGTTGCTTGCAGCATACCCGTATATTTTGATGGGGCGTACGCATCTCTCCGAAGTAAAGCCCATTGTGTAGTGGGTTCGAGTTGAACCTGAAACACAAAACAACATCCAATAAATCCATTACTCTTTCACATAACTCGTGCAGTAATTGCACAAAAGCTCGAATGCGCAGATTAGATGCCTTAACAACAGTCAACATAATAAGATTACAAGAATCACAATGATAATAGTTTTAAGAGTCTGCAAAAAGTGAATCACATCACCAAGAAAGCATCCAATACAAGGAATTTGCACAAAAGAACACCATAAACACTCCAACTATTCAACAAATTTAAAGAAAAAATCTCTAACCTGAAATCTAATTTTGATCACATCAAGCGGTGAAGTCACAGTTCTTGAAACACCACCAGAAATCGCACCAGCAGTCGCATCAATCAAAGCCCTTTTTAGCTGGCCACCATTTTCTTCCATTCCCCTCCTTTTTCAAACTGTAAAAACCTGCAAGAAAAATGTTTTCCAATATAAGCCCACATTTTCCCAAACCCCATATTTGCCCCCTCAAGTTACCAAAAGCCAGAATCAAGACCCTTCGGCACAACCCACAAAATAAAAAGTACAAAACATGCTGCAAATTGTCAAGTTCATCATATAAGTTAGGGTTTTACCCAAATTGAGTAAAAATTTGCTTTGTCAAAGAGCGATTCTAAAGCAATGAATATAGCGTTTTGACAGAATAACATCCAACACAGCAAAAAAGCAATTGTAATTTGAAAAGATTCAGATTTTAACCGACCTCAAAAGAATGGAGGAGGAGGAGGAGGAGAGGAAGAGTAATTCATTGATAATTTCCAAAGGAGTCAAAAAAGGGCTTCAAATCGTCAACCGTACGAACATATATAGATTTTAGGCGGCTTGTCTTAAAGAGGGAAAGAAGATGAGATAGAGATTATCAATTGATCGATTTTTTTTTTTTATAAATTGGAAATGAAAGTCACCGTCCACGTATGTGGGCTGTGCTCACGCCTCAACCGCTCACTTTTGGAGAAATTTATTAGGTAGTATATTTCTTTTTAGAGACAATTTATTAGGTATTTTAATTTCACCTTTTCTAAAGAATATCAAGATTCATTTTTTAATTCCTCCCAATTTCCTTTTTTAAATTTGCACAAATACTTATATACTTGGGTGCATTTTGTTAAGGATGACAAATGGGTCGAGTCGGTCCGGCTAGTCAATGGTCCATAGAGCCGCTCTCATTTAGCGGACTGATCAGGTTGTGTATGTAATGAATTGAACCTATATTTTAAAGGCTTAATCTAGTCCCAAATGGGCCATCGTGTCAAAATATCTTGTTCAGCACAATGGCATACCGGGCCGGACCAAAGAGGCCTGATTCTTTTTTGGCCTACATTTTTATGTACAACCTGGCGTAAAATATAGGTCGGACTCATTTTGTCACCCTAACATACCACACTTGGATTTTAGTTCAATGTTGTCCTTCATTTTGTGTTTTAAAAAATACACAATTACACGCTGCATCGTATACTTTTTTATAATTGAGATATTATTAACTTGTTTTTCGAATATTATTTAAATTGGTTCTTGGGAGTATTAATGATTTTTTTTCGAGTATTACTGATTTGTTTTTTGAGTATTACTATCTTGTTTTTCGAGTTTCATTTCCTATCCTACCAAACAAATTCCAAAAAAATATCTATTACTATGTTTTATTTTGGCAAATTTATTAAACTAGGGAAGTTTTGAATTTCTTTTATCAAAATAGGGAAAATAATGGATGTGTTATGAAATTAAAGCAAATCGGTACTCTGAGTACTGATTAATGAGGTGGCTTCAATAATAACATAGAGATCCACCCCAGTCGGTAATGGTACCACCGACTGAAGGAGACAAAACTGACATCATCACGTGGGCAGGACAAGGTGGTGGTAGCAAATGTTTCTCCCCTTATTTGAGAGAGAGAAATGGAGAGAGAGAGAGAAAGAGAAAGAGAAAGAGAAAATTATCCTGTGGTAGACAATGTAAGTTTCACGGAGAGGGAGAGAAAAAATTATCCAATGGTGGGCAATGTAAGTTTCACGGCGAATTTATTCCAAAATATATTTTCAAAATAAAGAGAGAGAGGGAAGATCTTTATTAAAATAGAGCTAGTTGGTATTGATGACGTGGGCTGATAAATTGTACTTTCAATACTGAATATGATGGGCATGTTATATTCAAGACATTAATTGAAGTGCAAGGGATATAATAGTGGCTGACAGTTGTATTACAATTTACATTTTTTGTTATATTTTTAGGCTTTATTTTGGCAACAAATGTTCAACTTTGGCCTATTTTAACACATTGGCCTATCAATTTGGTATATTAGATGTAGCACATATATTTTTTAGTTATTGATAAAGGGTGCAGTAGTAAAAAAAATCGATAATCGATCATTTTCAGACAGTCTAGAGTCTTGGTGCCGTATAATTTTTTAATTTTTTTTATTATAAGAATATATATTACTATTAAATATAATATATAGAACACTAAACACCCCATGACTAAAAACATAAAAATAAAAATATGACATGATCACGAAAATATATAAATATTAATAAAAAAATCATGACTAAATCTTAAGATCTCATTTCTTCAGAAGTGGACATGTTTCTTATACATTATTTTTTTCTACTGTTGCTGACATAATCAAATACCTATTTTTAATTTTAATAAAAAAAATACCTAAATTCGCTCGGCCGTGTAGAGCCGCCTAGGCAGTAGGCACTGTCTAGAGCCGAAAATGCCTATAGTGATTCATTTTGTAAAATTCGAATCAGGAGAGTGTTGATAGAATTTACTAATCGTGTTTGGTATGTGACTATTATAATGTGTATTAATTCTACCAAACAATAACCCAAGATTGTGTTCTTGAGTTGATAATGTGGGTGATGTAGAGAGAGAGAGTAGAGAGTTTAGAGAGAGAAAGTATTTGTTGTATTATGATTGAATTGTAATTGGAATTTTTTAATAATTACAAGAGAGGCCTTATTTATAGGTGCGAGAGTGTGAGGTAGCACCTTACGAGTCTACTTGGCCTCTGGTGTTGACGAAGGTCCGCGACCTTCGCCTTGGTCCCTCACAATGCTCCCTTTACAATGCCTCTTCCTACTACATATCTGTCTATCCTATTTGTATATCCGCCACCCGGGCCTCCAAGCTGGGCGAGCTACCTGGCGAGCTCTTTCCTGAGTGAGGGCCTTCAGGTTGGGCGAACTACCTGGCGAGCTCCTGGGCCTTGTGCTATTTCGGATAGTGTAGGATTGGGCTTCGACTCGGCTTCTGTGCTCGCGGGCGAGCTACCCCTTTATGGGCGAACTCCCTCGCGAGCTCCACCCTCTTCGTCCGACCGGTAAGTTGGTCTCAGGCTTTCGGGGTCCAGGTGAGCTACCCTTTACCTCGCTGAGCTTCGGCGACCTGCCAAGCCTTCACAATTATTCCGATGCCAATTGTGTTAGTTCGCTCTGTCAACATTTGCCCCCCATCTTGCGCACATCATGATCTATCTAATGTGTGGGCGAGCTGATTTGTCTTCGTGGACGAGGGTTCGAGCCTGGGCGAACTACACTTGGACAGGTGCGGAGCTAGCGGGCGAGCTCCGTCGTGGTGGTTACTCGGCCGACGTGGTGCAGAATTCTAGGCGTCGTGCATGCCTTTTGAGGCTCCAATTCCCGCGCCCATCATGGCTACAGTTTCAAATCTTTGCAGAAAGGTCCCTGAGCTTTTTGAAAATCGCAGCTCGCCCCGACGTCTATAAATAGGGGGAACCAAGATCATTTCCCACTTTCACGCTTTCAAACTTTCAGAGCGGCTTTCCGGCGGACGACACCTTTGCTTCCGACGAAGATTTTGGCGTTCTCCAAGGTAGAAAACCCATTTCTTTTCCTTCCTTATTTCTTTCTTTCGATTCCCTTGAGTTCTTGGGGATTTTGTACTTTCCCTCGCCACTTTTCAATATTTCTGGCCGACTCTGTACCGTAATTTCCAGCGACCGAAACCTTTGATATATCTGGGAATCTTCCAAACTTTGCACCAACTATGTTGACCCACGAATTGAGTGAGACCCTCTCAAACCGTAATCCCGAAAAACAACCGATGGCGGAGGACGAGCCAATTCCCCAAACGACTCCAGTAATGATTGGTTCTAGTTCCGAGGTGACCTCGGTAGCTCACCCAAGCTCTGGCGAGCTACACGGTGAGGTCCGTTCTCACGAGTCGGAGGAAGGGGCCTCCAGCTCCATCTTCCGCGAGGTATGGGAGGAAGGTGACGAGGTCGCTCATGAGGAAAGGGTCGCCAGTGGCAACGAGGGGCCCGTTGAGGCTGGCGAGGAGGTTGCCGATGCGGGCGAGCAAGGGAGCGACCTCGAGGAAGTTACCGTGGAGTGGTTCCTATCCATCGGTTTCCCGGAGCCCCAATTGATAGAGCATCAGGTCCCAGCTGAGGTGGTCCATCCTTTCGATTGGGATGAATATGTCGCCCAATACGGGGAGAGCTTCGAACTTCCCGGGAGAGAATACCGGGATGCGGCGAACAAATCGGATTACAAGGCGAGGGAGGTCGTAAGCATCATGAATGAGTACCAGCTCCCTCACCTCCACAAGAAGTATCGAATTCCCCTCGATATCTTTTTATATACCCCGAGGAAGGACGAGCGAGCTGACGCTCCTCCAGCGGGGTTGACTGTCATCAATGTCCATACCCTCGAGGCTGGACTTACGCTGCCTCTCCATCTAATTATCGGCCGATTTCTGCTCGATAACAACCTTGCCATTACTCAGCTCACTCCCAATGCTTGGAGTAACTTATTGGCGGCGTTGGCGGTTTTCGGATTGGAGGGTACGAGAACTGGTTGACAACCGCCGAGCTCAACGAACTTCTCGCCGTAACACGGCAAGTGAAGGATGGCAAGGGGTACTACTACCTCAAAGATCGCCTCAGGAGAGAAATTCTTGGGGGTCCTTCCGAATAAGGTCCGTGAATGGAAACAACAGTTCGTCTTTATGGGCGGAGACTGGCGAGCTTCTGCGGACTACTCCGAGCGAGGAAAGCGAATCCCAACCCCCGATGAATATGGGGAGGCTAGCAGTAGGTCGCCTACTTGGTGTGTGTGTGTTGAATTAGATATACTAATCTAATTCCTTTCTTTTTGCAGGTCTGAAGCATCACAAGTCTTGCCGCGACAAACCCGAGACGTCCCTCGAGTTTGACGTAGTGCGAGCAGTCTGTTATTTGAGGAGTCAGGAAGATCGGGAGGCTGCCCACCTGACTCAACATCATTGCCTCAGGCTTGCTGGACTCCACACCTTGCCTCACCACCTTACGGTTGAAGGTCCTGAGCTTCCAGGTTCACAACCTTTAGTAGCTCGCCCATATGGGGGGGTAGCTCGCCTGGGATGCTAACTGTTTGAATTTCTCTTTCTTGCAGACGGTAGCAGGGTTGTTTTCCCAACAGTCGAGATCCCAGACTCCTACCAGATAGTAGCTCGCCGATTCGCAATGGGTCCACCTCGCCCCAATAGGCTCACCCCGCCTTCATTGCTCGCACTGGATGCGAGCAAAAAGGCCGAGCTCGCCCAGAAGAAGGGCGAGGTAGGGGGTCCGGGACCCAGAAGGGGTCAACAAAAGGCCCGACAAAATCGAAGGCAGCGGAGGTCGCCCGAACCAATCGAGGTGGAGGGCGAGCTGGTGCCACCCCCGAGCGGGGTCATGGGAAGAGGGGCCTCCACAGAGATGACGGGTCCCGAGTGGGCGACGAAGATCCCCAAGGTCGCAAGAGGACCAAATATACTGGTCTGCACGACGAGGACTCTGACCAAGCCGAGCGAGCTTCGGCGAGGTCCGGAAAAGGTGGATCTGTCCAGTCCACCGCTCCGCTGGCGGCCACACCCATCCGGAGCTCACCACCTTCCCCGTCTCCTTTCGGGGTTCAAACTACTGATGATACGCTCCTAGGCTGGGACCCCGAACGGGTTCAGTAAGTAGCTCGCCCCCTCGGCTTTGATCTTTGTTAATTCTGTAGTCTTTCACTTTCTGATTCTAACTGTTTTGACCTCGCAGCTATGCCCCCATTGCGCACCCCGGCCGACACGAGGCCATTCACGCCTATGAGAGGTCTCGCTCCCTGACCTCGATGCGCAGCCTTTCTCTGGGTCTGGTGCGCAACACGGTAAGCGAGGTGCCGAGGTTTTGGTCCACTCCCCAGGTGGCGACCATCAACGGCCAAAGCCTGACTGAGAATCTCCTCCTCTCGGCCCATTATACAAGCGGGTTACTGCTTGCGAACCAAAAGGCATTGGAGCACGCGGCCGAGCTGGAGGCAGGTTGCCAGGAGAAGAACAAGAGGGTGATCGCTTTGGCGGAGTCCGCCGATAAGGCCAGAAAGCTGGCAAAGCTTGCCGAGGAGAAGGCTGCCGCATCCTTGGCCGCCGAGCAAAGTGCCCTAAAGCAGCTTGGTGACCTCCAACGGAAGCTTGCCGGGCTCGAGCAAGAGGCGGAAGCCAAGCTCAAGGCTAAAGAAGAAGAGCTCGCTGAGAAGCTCGCCCGAGAGGTTGATCAGCACAATCTGACGAAGAGGGAGCTGGAGCTCCAGCGGGGTCTGGCCAAGGGTGCGTATGAGGAGTGCACGAGGTTGGGGGCCGAGCTCTCGGTGAAGGTGAATGAGGTCGCCGAGCTCTGAAATAATGCCTCTTCCTTAGGGCTCGGACCGGGGCTTCGTGCAATGCTATGCTGAGGTCCTTAGGGCTCTCTGGTGGGCGCGAGCTCACCACGATGACGAGGTCAAGGCTGTGGTGGGCGAGTTCAAGGAATGCTTGGACAGAGTCCCCTTTCCCGACGATGCCGAGCTGGACATCGGTGATCTCCCAAAACTTGGGATTCCTCTAGATTTCATCCCGGCACGGTTCAAGATCATCAACACCATCCCAGTGCCGGAATTGAACATCGGCGAAATGGAGGTCGCCAACGAGGAGGAACGGACTCCGCCCACCATGGAGGAACTTCAGGATGCCTGTGGAGATGCTATGTTGAACATAGGCGAGCTCGACACCAGCGGGCTCACGGGCAACATCACTTCTGAGGCCGAGCTCGCCCTTCCGGCCGGCCAGGTCGCCACGAACCCAGCCGATGTCCCCGTCGCCCCCACTGCTCTGGGTTCTTAGATTAGTTTCTTGTTTAATTTTTGAAAGTCTTAGTAGCTCGCCGGGCTGCATAGCTCGCCCAGAAGGAGCTCCTTTTTGTAGCTTTCCGTTTTTTTTTTAAGTAGTTGTAGCTCGTTGGGCACGTGTAGCTCACCCAGAAGGAGCTTTTTGCATTTCAAAGATGGTCAGCTGGCCGTCCTTTGTGGTCAGCAACACTACTTATACTTAGGAATTTTTCAGGCAACATTTTTTGCTTGAAAATTCTCAAGTATTTTTGAATGAAATTCGAGCTTTTTGTTCCAACTCTGTTCACCTACGTTTTTGCGCTTTACGTTATAATTTTAATTGAATCGTTTATATACATTCTTCGGGTACTCAATTGTTCGTCTTACTCTACTTTTGAGAAGCGAATCGTTCATTTTACGTCACTTTGGACTACGAATTGTACCTCTATTTTAATAGTACGTAGTCTTCATCTTACACCTCTTAGGGCCACGAATTGCTCATCTTAAACCACTTAGGGTAGCGAGTTGTACTTTGTTTAATTCACGTTGGGCAGTTGGGTTTCATGAACCTTGCCTTAGACGTTTTAATCGTCTTTTTCATGAATTTTTCTAACTTATGGCAGTAGGTGCTTGGTGACCCTTTAGGAAGGGCACCTACGCGACCTTGAGCACTTTGGCCTTTGTCTTCGAGCATTTTGATTATAACGTTTGGGACCTTAGTCCTTGCGCATTACGAGGCTTCGAACACTGGGAGGATTATGGACCTTCGGACGGTGGGCGAGCTATTGGAGCTCGCCCAGCTGGCGAGCTAGAGGAGCTCGCATAATTGGCGAGCTATAGGAGCTCGCCTGGCTGATAACTTTTCTGACTTAATGAATTTTTCCAACTTCTCATAGCAGCGTAATTTACATTGGTTGCCATCAACATTTCTGATGCGAACCTTCGCCTAATCTATTACAGGGTCCTGGTCTATTGATAAAATTTCTTTAGATGTGCGGCACTCCAGGTGTATGATGAGGCGTTGCCTTCTGCGTCTTCGAGGTCATAGGTGCCGTTTGGCCAGGCTGCGGTGACCCGGAACGGTCCTTCGCAATTTGACCCGAATACACCCGGTAGGGCAATCAATTTCTTTTTCAGTACTAGATCCCCAACTTTGAACCTACAGTCCCGGACCTGGGAATTGTAGTACTTTTCGGCTCTACGCTTGTAGGTGGCGTTTTTCATCTCTGATGAAGCTCTAGTCTCTTCGATCAGATCTTTCTCTACTGCCAAGGCTTCGTTATTCTTTTCTTCATCAAAACCCACCACCTTCCAAGTCTTGTTCTGAACCTCGACGGGTACTACTGCTTCAGTCCCGAAGGCTAAGGCAAACGGTATCTCTCCGGTGTTGGCTCGGTATGATGTTCTGTAAGACTATAGGACCTCCGGGAGTTCGTCTGCCCAGCTACCTTTCTTATCTTTGAGGCAGAGCTTCAGTATGTGTTTCAGAATTTTGTTAACCGCCTCGACCTGACCATTTGACTGTGGATGGTACGGCATCGAGTAGTGCTTCTTGATGTTCCACGAATTACAGAAGTCTCTCAACTTTTGGCCATCAAACTGTCTTCCATTATCTGTGATGATCGACTGCGGGAGTCCGAACCGGCAGATCAGGTTCTTCAAGTTGATCATCATTTCTTGTGCTATCATTGTGAGTGCTTCGGTTTCAGCACACTTAGTGTAATAGTCTACTGCTACAACAGCAAACTTTACACCGCCTCTGCCAGGTGGGAATGGGCCGATCAAGTCGATACCCCATTTTGCAAAAGGCCATGGGCTGAAGACCGACTTCAGTTGGCTGGCTGGGGAGTGTATGTTAGGTGCGAAGAGTTGACACTTTCGGCATTTCCGGGCGAAGCTAATGGCATCCTTGCGAAGAGTAGGCCAATAGTACCCTTGTCTGATCGTCTTGTATGCCAAGGCTTGCCCCCCAGCGTGACTTCCGCAAATTCCTTCGTGAATTTCTTCTAACACCTCGGACCCCTGTTTCTTAGTTAGGCACTTGAGTAGGGGTAGAGAGAATCCACGTTTGTAGAGTTGACATTCCACCAGCGTGTATCTGGCTGCTTGCTTTACTAGCCGGCTAGCTCCCCACGTGTCCTCGGGGGTTGTCCCGTCCATTAAATATTTTTGGATTGGAGTGCACCAGTCTTCGCTATCTTCCTGCCCCCCACTCGAGGTTTGATTTACTTTGTAATCGAACATCGAGGGGTTCTTTAGTTTGGTGACCACAACCTCAGTGACTTCGGCTTCGCCGTTACTGGTAGCTAGTCGGGCTAGGGCATCTACCTGTGTGTTTTCTAGTCGCGGTATCTGATTGATGTAAACCTGCGTAAACATCGAGATCAGATGCGCGGCTATCTTCTGGTAGGTCATCATCTGTTGGTCCTTTGCCTCGTACTCCCCCCGGACTTGGGATATTATTAGCTGGGAATCTCCGAAAACTTGAAGATTGGTTGCCCCCACAGCTAATGATAGCCTAAGTCTAGCTATCAAAGCTTCGTACTCCGCCTCGTTGTTGGTTGCTCGAAAGTCGAACCGGATTGCGGAGGTGAGGACTTGTCTACCTGGGCTGATTAGGACTACGCCGGCGCCTGCTGCTGTGCTGGTTGATGACCCGTCCACGTAGAGGTGCCACGGAGTTATACGCCCCCTCGTTGGATCTTGTGGGAAAGTTAGCTCGACGATAAAGTCGGTGAGTGCTTGTCCCTTGATCGCTGTTCGGGACGCGTAGGTTATTCCGTATTGGCTAACTTCAAGTGACCATTTCAGCAGGCATCCGGCGGTGTCTGGGCGCTGTAGTATCTGACGTAGTGGGAACGTCGTCAGCACCTCCACTGGATGGTCAAAGAAGTAGGGCCTCAATTTTTTAACACTCATCACCAGTGCGTAAGCTAGCTTCTCTGTCGGGGTATACCGCAACTCAGCTTCGTGCAAGACTTGGCTTACGTAGTACACTGGTAGGTGTATGTTCGCCTCTTCTCGGACCAGGACGGAGCTAATGGCAACCTCCGACGCAGCAAGGTAGAGGTATAACTTCTCCCCAGGTATTGGCTTCGATAGGACCTGCGTATCTGCCAGGTATGCTTTAATGTCTTCGAAGGCTCGTTGGCATTCGCTTGTCCATACGAAGTGGTTTTTGAGGTGGAGCTTGTTGGCTTTGGCCGCCTCTTTATACCTTCGTGTGTTTGCCTTGATTGCCTCGAAAAACAGACGGTTTCGATCACCGGACATGGAGATGAATCTGTTCAAGGCTGTCATACACCCGGTTAACCTCTGGATTTTCTGAACGGAATCGGGTACGCCCATCTCGATTATGCATTGGACCTGCGTGGGGTTGACCTCGATTCCTCGCTGGCTCACCAGGTGCCCCAGGAACTTTCCTGAATGTACGCCGAAGCTGGTTTTCTTGGGGTTTAACTTTATGTTGTAGTGGCGTAGTATGTCGAAGGTCTATTTTAGGTGGTCAAGGTGATCCTCCTTTCTCAGACTCTTGACTACTATGTCGTCCACGTACATCTCCATGGACTCGCCGATGTGTTGGTCGAACATTTTATTCACCAACCTCTGGTAGGTTGCTCCGGTGTTGATGAGTCCGAACGCCATTCTTTCCCAGCAGTACATATTTTTGTTGGTGTAGAACGCCGTATGTTCCTGGTCATCTGGGTGCAGCGCTATCTGGTGATAGCCCGCAAAAGCATCCATGAATGTCATCATCTCATGGCCTGTGGTGCTATCTACAAGCTGATCAATGTGGGGTAGTGGGAAGTTGTCCTTTGGACATGCTTTGTTCAGGTCTGTAAAGTCGATGCAGAGCCTCCACGTCCCGTTGTGTTTCTTCACTAGGACGGGGTTCGCGACCCACTACGGACATAAGGCTTCCTTGATCAGCTTGTTGTCCAACAGCTTCCCAACCTCGACGGTTAGAGCTGCGTATTTGTCTGGTCCATATTTCCTTCATTTTTGACGTACGGGCCTCCTCATCGGATCTATGTTGAGTCGGTGACATGCATGTTCCAACGGGATCCCCGTCATGTCTTCATGTGACCAAGCAAACACGTCCAAGTTGGACATAAAAAATAGTTCCATCCTCGACCGGTACGGTTCAGGTAACTCAGAACCTATGAAAAGTTCTAAGTCCCTTTCCGGGTCCACCGGGAGTGCTGTCAGTTCCTCCATGGGGGTGGCTTTCCTTTTCTGATTCTTCCACCTGGGGTCGCTGATGAACTCGTCCCACCCCTCTGGTGACATCTGCGCAGGTTCATAACCTAGGCGCGGTTCGAGGTCATCATCTTGGCCTTCGACTCGGACAGGTTCCTCAACCGTCATCACCTCCGGTGGTTCACCAACTCAGGGTGGCTCTGTGACCTGGGGAGCTGGATCAACATCCATTCGTATTGATTCTTGACCTCCTGCAGGTTCTCCACCTTGGCCTTCTTGGTCCACCTCCATGGGCATAGGTTGTTGTTCTTGCACTGGTCCCAACACTTGGTTATTTTGGAGCCCTTCTATTCCTTCCATTGGTGTCGGCTGTGCCTCCTGCGCAGGTCCTGGGACTTGGTCAATTTCCTGCAGGTCGCCTACCTCCATCATCTCAGTTTCTGTTGAGATGATGTCTAGGATGTTTGGCTCGTCTGCGGGAATCTGTACGTCCCCTTCAAGGATGTGAACCTGCGTTACAGACTGTTGGGACAATCTGAGTGTTTTGATTAGATCCCAAAACCCCTGATGAATTTGCCTAAGTATAGTATTCAGGATAAAATAGTTCAGGATAGTTAGGTTAGAAATTCAGTACAGGAGGACCATGCTAAAGACTGAAGAATATTGGAGTCGACCCAATTTACTGAAGTCTGAAGCGTAAACCATCCTGAACGAGTCAGTCAGTCTCGCTGAAGATTGTCTGTTCTGAAGCTGAAGATCGAAGCCTGCTGATTCATCCTGAAGTCATTCCTGAAGTACCATTGTCTGATGTTTCTACTGAATACACTAAGCATGTTCAGGACAGAACTCAGTCAGTGAAGAGTAAAGTGTTACCTATCAGGCTGTGCTGAATGCACATAGGACCTGACTTAGGCCTTGGTTCAGTTCACCTGAATTTTGTAAGTCCAAAGCAAAAAGGTAACACATACTGAGCTGAATAACCTATCAGGCTGTGTTGAATGCACATAGGACCTGACTCAGGTTGTGGTTCAGATCACCTGAATCATGTAAGTCCAAAGCAGAAGGTTATTTATGCTATGGGACAAGAGACAAAAAGAATGTCAGTAAGACTCCATTAAGACACACGTTCAGACTGAGTTATTAACAAGAGACTCAGAGCATTGAATGTACGAGGGAGGATAAATGTCTGAAGGTCAACTAGCCGTTATAGCAGAAAACCAATGATCTTTCGACACGCAAGCACGGAGTCTGCGCAGCATTTAATGCGTCTAAAAAAGGTTGCAGGTGATGTGACAACTTGCCAGAATAAGCATGGCGGGTAGGTCGAACAGTATTTCTAGCCTGCAATCTACCTAAAATAGGAAAGATTTGATTTGATCTCCTCCAACGGATCTATTTTGAATCTCGCCTATAAATATGGAGAACCTTGCACCCATTCAAGGTTAACGGGAAATTTCCAAGAGAAAACTCTCAAGAATCCAAGAACACAAAGCATATCATAAACAACACTCTGCAATTAAATTTCCCTAGTGTTGTAGTAGGATTCACTCTGTATTTGCTTAGATCGATAGCTCTATTATTTAGCATTGATTTGTATTGCTAGAGCTATCTTAGTTGGAAACCAGAATACCAAACCTCTCAAAGTGTGAGATAGGTTGGTTAGAAGGACTGGGACTTGTAAAACGCCCAGGGGTCAGTTCCTAAGAGAGGAAGTTGGCTACTCGTGTCCCTTGGCACGTAAAACCCAAGTACCTATCCTCAGGATTTTGAGGATAGCTTCCTGTTAAATCAGGTCGTGGACGTAGGAGTTGGTTATCTCCGAACCACGTTAAAAAGTCCCCTGTGTGCTGATTTACTGTTTTGTTCAGGATCATAAATGTCATCATATTAAACTGAACATACTGCATTAGTTTTTAACTTCAGGACTGAATCAATCATCCTGAATCTGAATACTGTGCACTCAGCCTTAATCACCAACTTACTAAGCGACTCAAAGAAAATGTTTTCAGAAACTAAAACGAGTAGAATCTAAGGGCTCACTTTCCGCACGTACTCTGACTCACTGAGATAGTAGTCCAACTGACTCGCTTCCGAGCAGTCAGTAGGTTTGTTATCTCTACTGAGCTTCCGAGCACTTTACTCACACTCAATTTATCTGACTCGTTACTGAACCGTCCCTGCTGCCCCTGTGGACATTCAGCATACTGAGTACTTCAGGGAATCCTGACTGAGTGGGTTAGAGCATTTTTCTGAGTCTTTCAGAAACATCTGACATCAGTGTATTCCCCCCCCCATACACTGATTTAACTCGTTTCGGGACCAACACAGACTTTTTGACCCGACCATCTTTGATTTGGAGTAAACACTCTCTGGCCTTTTTCTGGTCGCCTTTTATAGTTCCGGCATCTTTTGGAGTTGGGAATTTCAAACAGTAGTAGTAGGTCAAACAAGCCACTTTGAAAAGATTGATAAAATGACGGCCAAGGAACCCATTGTAGGAGGACTGCTGGTCGACAACTAGGAAATCTACTAACCTAGTCAGTCTCATTTCGGGGTCCTCAGCCGATACAAGCTGGACGCTCAACCTAATGCTCCATAGGGGGACGGTCACAGCCTCTCCGAACCCCACTATCCTAGCATTGCTAGGTTCTTAATACGACTAAAAATCACCTACGGTATCTAAGGTGGATTTGAAAAGAATGTTGGTGAATGCGCCGGTGTCCACAAGTAGCCTGTGAACTCAGACGTTCATAATGTTGGCGGTTATCACCAACGAGTCGTTGTGGGGCGTCAGTACACCCTCTAGGTCTGCTGAGGAGAATGTCAGCTCATCAGTGAGCTGCGCGACGGACCTGGGGCCGGAGCTGCCTTCCTGGACCTGGGGATTTCGGCCTTCCTCTTTCTCTTGGACATGGAGGGTCCCCCGTCCTGGAGACCTCCGGCAGTTCCGATTTCCTCCTCGAGAACCAAGGGCTCTCGGGTGGGCTCCATGTTTTGTTGAGGTTGGGGAGGTGTCCTTCGCCTATTCTGAGGTCCGTGTTGGCCCGCGTCCTCTTCTTCGTCATCGGAGACCTCCATTCTCTCGAATCTGGGCCTCCTCGCCGGTGCCTTTTTCACGAACTCGGCCAGCTTCCCATTCTCATAAAATTTCCATAGCTGTTTGAGGAGGTCCCGACACTCGCTGGTGAAGTGGCCGATGGACTGGTGGTAGGCACAGTACTTGTTGGGGTTGAGCTTCGCGCGGTCTTGGCGAATTCTCCTCGGCTCTTCCAACAAAGCCTTGTCCTTGACCGCGGTAAAGACGTGGTCGACGGAGACGGTGAGGACCTGGTTGAGCTTCTCCTTGAACTCGTCCCCGTCGCCAAAAGCCTTCAGATTCCGGGGAGCCTTGTATGTGCCCCCGGACTTCTTCCCGTAGGGTTTTTTCTCCTCTGGGGCACCAACTTCCTTCAGTAGTGCCTCCTGCATAGCCACGAACACCCCCGCCTTGTGGCAGAATTCGGTGTAAGTGTTCGGACATGCGAGGTGCATCTCCTTCCAGAGATCGGTGCCCTTTCTGAGCCCGGCCATTGCCGCGACGACCTTGGTGTCTTCGCTCACCGGCTCGCCTTCCAGCAGTATTTTATCTAATCTCTCCAGGTACTGCTGGTCGGTCTCGCTCTCACCTTGGTGGATGTTGGCGAGTCGGTGCTTCTGGGTAAGATAGGACCCAAACCCAGAGAAGTGGGCCAAGAACTCCCGCGAGAGCTGGCCAAATGAGTGGATTAACCCCGGGGCGAGCGATGAGAACCAGCGGTGAGCTCGGTCCCCTAGGGTCAGCGGGAAGTTTCAGCACTGGGTGGAGTCAGTGGCGCCCACCGAAATCATGAAGTCCGCGTACTTGGCCAGGTGGACTTTCGGGTCAGATTCGCCCTCGTACACGGACATCACTGGGAATTGGACTTTCTACTGGACCGGCGCCCGGGGTATGGCAGGTGCCAATGGTGATGCGGGGAGAGTGGTGGAGTCAGGTCCGCCGAACTTGGCTGCTACTTAGGCTTGTAGCATTTCAACGGCTTTTTTTAGTGAGGTCAGCTCGTCATCGCGGGCCACCTCCGGCGGAGATTGTTTGAAGGTCGTGCACCTCGTGGACGCACGTCCCCGAGGTGCCTCACTCTGGGGTGACCTCTCTGTGACGGGCTGGAACTGGCGTCCGCCATGGGGGCCCAACCTGTCGGTCGCGGGCCTTCTCAATCGGTCGTGGGCGGATCTGCGCGGTTGTAGGTCCGAATCTCCCCCATGAGACGTGACCGGGGCAGCTGTCCGTTCATCCTCCCCGCACCTGGGCCCTAGTCTGCCCTGGAGGACCTCCATCCTTAGTGATTGGTGGGTGGCGGATGCTTCGGTGTAGGCCGAAGCTCGCCCAGCATGCGTAGCTGGCTCTTCCACCACCTTGTCCTTTCCAGTGAACTCCCTATGTTGGCGAGCTTGGGCGGAGCTCGCCTCCTGCTCGGATGGGAGGTCGGTATAGTGACCCCGGGTCTGGGTTGGCCTGGTCTGCTCCCTAGCTTCAGTGGCCGGAGCTCGCCGAGGTACTAGGGCTAGCTCCTCGAGCTGCCTCTGTTGCAACCTTTGCAAGGTTGCAATCATGCGTTGGAGCTCGTCAAGGTCGTTGGCGAGGTCCCTTAGGGCGGGGTTCAAATCCTCCTGAGTCACTATGACTCGCGGAGGTCGTGGAGCGTTGCTCTTCGGGGGAGCTAGGCGTGAGGTCTCCCCTTCGACCTGGTCCTGGGCGCCCTCCTTCCACCTCCGGGTATTCGCAGAGGTCTGTTCCTTAGTCATTTTGGGTTTTTGCAGGGGGAAGCTCGCTGAAGGTCGCCAAGGTCGCGGTCTCCGGTCAGGATGATTTTTGGCGGGTTTTTTTCTAGCGTTACGTGCAACGAATTATCTGAGATCCAGTTTATTCGTGTACACGTGTGGGTTTGAAAACTTTTTTCGGGCAGAAACTATGGATCCGGAAACTTGGGCTTTTACCCGAGAATCCGGGTTTTCGTTCAAGGGACGAGAGTGTGTGTGTATCTTCAAGTGTTCTTGAGTTTTGTCAAGAACACCTTCAAATCTTCAAAACTCCAACAAACCCTAATTTTTACTCGCAAATTTTTGGTTCGAAGGTTCATACACCCTCCTTCTAGTGCCAAATTGTTGATAGAATTTACTAATCGTGTTTGTTATGTGACTATTATAATGTGTATTAATTCTACCAAACAATAACCCAAGATTGTGTTCTTGAGTTGATAATGTGGGTGATGTAAAGAGAGAGAGTAGAGAGTTTAGAGAGAGAAAGTATTTGTTGTATTATGATTGAATTGTAATTGGAATTTTTTAATAGTTACAAGAGAGGCCTTATTTATAGGTGCGCGAGTGTGAGGTAGCACCTTACGAGCCTACTTGGCCTCTGGTGTTGACGAAGGTCCGCGACCTTCGCCTTGGTCCCTCACAATGCTCCCTTTACAATGCCTCTTCCTACTACATATCTGTCTATCCTATTTGTATATCCGCCACCCGGGCCTCCAAGCTGGGCGAGCTACCTGGCAAGCTCTTTCCTGAGTGAGGGCCTTCAAGTTGGGCGAACTACCTGGCGAGCTCCTGGGCCTTGTGCTATTTCGGATAGTGTAGGATTGGGCTTCGGCTCGGCTTCTGTGCTCGCGGGCGAGCTACCCCTTTATGGGCGAACTCCCTCGCGAGCTCCCCTCTCTTCGTCCGACCGGTAAGTTGGCCTCAGGCTTTCGGGGTCCAGGCGAGCTACCCTTTACCTCGCTGAGCTTCGGCGACCTGCCAAGCCTTCACAATTATTCCGATGCCAATTATGTTAGTTCGCTCTGTCAACAGAGAGATAATTATATAAAGTATTTCATCGAGTTCAGATATTAATTTACATATAATGTGAAATACTAATAATGAATAATTTTAATCAAAACAATTATTCCTAACAAACTAATATATTTTCGCTATATTTTTAAATAGGCTTAGTCTTATATGCACTGGTTACACCGTGCAATTCAAGTTCGTTTTTAAAAAGTTACACAAAATATTACTGAAAAGTGTAACTTTAATGGTGTAACTTTTCAGTAATAAATTGTACAACTTTTTAAAAGTGAACTTGAGTTGCACGGTGTAACTGATGCACATGAGAGTTACTCTTTTGAATAAGGGGAACTGGCCTATATACTTAAAATAGACTAATTCCAAACACAAATAATATTATATCAGAATGCAATAATATTGTGAGGTTGGTGAATGTGTGCCAATTGCCAAGAAGGGCATTGGTTTAATATGCCCACAGACCTTACCATATGGTTGGTCAAACCCTAATTGAACAATTCCAAGATTCAATTATTAAATAAAATAATAATTATTAATTAATTAATTAATTATACTATATATGCAAGAAGGAAAGTGAAATGGAATCTTTACAAATTAAGGTGTTTGTGCAACTGCAGAATATTCTTGTGGTCCCTCTATTATAACCTATTTTAATCTATTTATGTTTCAAGGCTTTCTTGTCCTTTTCAAATGTTGAAATAACTTTGTTAATTTTTTTTTTTATATAATTAGAATATGAGTAGGTCTCTTGTGAATTAGAATTCACAGTGATAATGTATACACATAATAATGACAATTGAAAATTCGAATTTACCGTGAACTCGGGTTCATACAAATTTTTGACTAAGAATATACGCGAAATCAATTTTAGCATATAATTAGAATACAATATAAGTAGATTTGATAAAATAAAATTTATTTAATAAAAATAATAAATATGTTTTTAACAAAAGTTGCAATTAAATTCACCATAAATTTGATGTACAAAAGACTTAATTTTTTTTTTTTTACTTTGTTGTAACAAAATTAATACAAATGGTCAAATTCATATATTTATATAACTCTGAAGTTTTAGATGAGATTTAAATTCTTTCATAGCATATATATAAAAAAAAATAGGATTCATAAATGTTGTTGATACTCTACCCATTTAAATTACACACTTATTTTGAATTGGAGAGTTAATTCATATTGGTTCAAAAAAGTGATTATATTTATAAATTGGTTCACAATATTTGCACAAAATTATATTTTTTTCTGCACATAACCAATTTATAATTTATATCAATTTTATGAATCATTTTATAAATTTCCTTCTTATAATTCTCTTATATTCTCCTCGTTAGTGTGTTTACGTCAAATGTATCATGAGGAGGATTGAGGATACCCAGCTAATACATTTGCAAGCTGCCGCAGAAGTTGAACACGATACCAAACATATTAATACAATAATTCTATATTTTTTCTATAAGTTCAATTTTTAAATAAAAAAAATTATTCTGAAAAAATAACCAGGTCCGTCCATGAAAATTAGTTCACGTTGCCTTAAATAAATAGAAAATTTTCAATCATTACTTTTATTTTTTTATATACACATATACTCACCTTTACACATCACATGCTTTATTAATAATTAACACTTCTTTATACTAATACACTCACTTTTACACATCAATATTAATTTTTTTTTAATAACCGTACACCACTAAGATAAATTAATTATCATGGACGGAGGGAGTATTTTCCCCTAACTTTTACATATTGACACCTGTAATCAAGTGAGTGAGAGAGAGAGAGAGAGAGAGAGAGAGAGAGAGAGAGAGAGATAAGTGTTTTGATCTGGAAATCCAAAACCCTAAAGCCAATGAGATTGGTGTGTCCTAGGACCTTGGAAGTTGGAACATGAGACTACTTACGTATGTTACTTTATTTAATGACATTTGTCCACTTGCTAAATAATCTATATTAATTAGTACTATCTCATTATCAATCACCACCATCAATTACAATTAATTAATTACAAAGAATTAATTAATATTCATCCGCATGATGATTTGGATTCCATTTTCTTTGAGTGATATCCATCTTGGAATTATATATATACACATATATATAGATCGATATAATTCAGAAACTCAAATAGATACAAGTTTATAATTGGCAGAAATGCAATAAAACAAAAAGACTTAGTCTTGTATGCACCAGTTACACCGTGCAACTCAAATTCATTTTTAAAAAGTTACACAAAATACTGGTGAAAAGTTACACATATTATTACTGAAAAATGTATCTTTAATGGTTTAACTTTTCCGTAATATATAATTTGTGTAATTTTTCAATAATAAGTTGTGCAACTTTTTAAAAATAATCTTGAGTTGCGCGGTGTAAATGGTGCACAAGAGACTTACTCAAACGAAAATGATTATTTTGATCATAAAACCACAAAAAATTAGTTAAATAATTAAACTGGTATATATATGTTATGGAGTATATGCAGGCATGCATCAAGAAAATACATACTGCGCGTTATTATTATTATACATATATATGTATATATATTATTCGCAATTAATACTATTTTTTCTGATTAGTATTATTAGTACTATTATTTTTATTTTTTGAAAACCTATTTTGTAATTTGATAGTACTAGTATTTTTGTGGAATACTGCATGCGCATACAGGTTGTGTTGGCCAAATTGATTGTTTTTAATTTGTATCTATTCAGTGACAGATAATATGAATTCAGGTCCATTTACTAACTAATTTAAAATATTAATGATTATTCATTTTAGTTGACTTTTTTTATACGTAACTGATACTCCCTCTGTCCCGCTATAAGTTGCTCGTTGCTTTTGGGCACACGAATTAAGGTAAAAATGAAAAAGTATAAACTATGTGACGGAGAAAAATAAAAAAATAATGGATATAACGTAAAAAGTATTGAAAATAATAATAAAGAAGTGAATAGTAATTTCTAAAAAAAAAGTAAAAAAGCAAATGAGCAACATATATATAGTGAGACGGACGAAAATGACAACATGAACAACTTATAGTGGAAAGGAAAATGACAACATAAAATAACATATAACGTATTATAAGCTTAATTTAAAAAGATGGAATTAACTTGTGAAAATCAAATAGGTACCACACGGTCTCCATCTAATTATATATATATATATTATATGTCGTCACATCTAATTATTTTCGAAGAAATTAAAATTAAAAGTGTGGGGCGTGACGTCTTATTACAAAATTAATTTCTTGTCCATTTTAATGGTCTCAACAAGAATATTTGTGTTTTTTGTTGTCCTGGTATCATATTTGACAATTTCATACTATTGAAACTTTTTTTTTTTTTCTAAACATATATAAAACTAGATGCTTAAAAACTAAACTATATCTTTTTTGGGGAACATGAATAAACAATTATTTTAAAACCTAATTTATGGTTGTTTCAAAATTAATTGATCATTAATTAATAATTTTTTTTGACTGGTATATATTCCCACCATTTTTTTTAGTTAATCTTAATTATATACATCGGACAATTAATCAAATAACTCTTGGAGTCACTGATCTTGTTTGTTTACAATTAATTTTCAGGGTTTCTAAAAATTCCTGACAATTAGTGGAAGTATTTGAAATTCTCTCAATTTGAATTAAGCATTTAAGCTAAAAATTTAAAATCCATCGATTTAGAAATCTAATTCATAGTTCAAATTCCTCCATATATATCCAAACACAACCCTAGCTTCTGAACAACAGACTTTGAGAGTTCTTAATTAGAGGCCAAATCAGCAGCACTTAAATCATGCTATTTAATTAAAATTGAAATTTTTTTTAATCTAATTAAAACTTTAAACTAGCTAGATTTATATATGTCCCACTATTAGTTAGTGGGGGGGGGG
>JAPKLY010000055.1:1332956-1373298 GCA_026898435.1 Prunella vulgaris | reverse complement strand
GCCTGAATATCCAGCAAAATCCAATGGAAAATCACTTCTCATTGACTCATCTTATAAGAAATCCATGTCATGATTCCATTAATAGTCCAACCTAGAACAAAAATCAGCATAAATATCCTAATATATATAATAATTATCCAAAAAATTAATTAGACGAATTAAGTTCTTGACATCTTATGACGAAGTGAAACTGTTCAAGTGATTAGAGCTTTACTGTATATATATATATATATTGGAGGTTATAGGTCAGAAAAAAAAAGTTTTTGACACTTGATTAATTATCAAAACAAAAAATAAAGTAGTTATATGTATTATGTAAATGGTAATAAGTAAGTTAGAGTAGTACCACCCTATATATACACAAATTAATTAATTTTGCATAATTTATTGGGTGTGTTTGGCTGGAAGGGAAAGATTCTGATAGTGGAAATATATCAAAGTTAATTAAGTCCTCCAAATTTGAGATTTGTATAAAGATTCTGAGAGGAATATTCAAATCACTAAAATATACTCATCTTTATATTTAGTTTAATGCGATATGCCAGAGTGTATTATAGAATGTAGAAAGTGTGTCAATACTTTCTACAAATACTCACTTTATTTATAAACGAAACTTCACAACATCCTATAATATATGCCCTTCATGTATATTTTTTTGTGATTGAACGTTTTGTAGTATATTAATACACACATTTTTAACCTAATTAACCTCAATTCTATCATGATTTTTAAAATTCTTAATGTAATATATATATATATGTCTCTCTTACTAAATTTTTAGAAATAATTAATCTTGCATAATTTTTTTATATATTGTAAATTAATTTCCATTTTCATATAATCAAATTAAACATATAGCTTATGTGATGGCAAAAGTATCATCATATCGCATAAGGCTAGCGATAAAGACACACATAAAACATGAAATAGACTATATATATATATATATATATATGTACCCTATAAAGACACACATTATAGTTTGACCAAAATAAAGATATTCCAACATCATCGATCGATGTCTAGCTCAAATAACAACTCCTCCAAGCAGCCCATATTCTCTTTGGACATGGTGGATAATTATAATTCCGACATCAATAATAAGGAGCAAGAGAGGCTTTTACCAATTGCAAACGTTGGAAGAATTATGAAACAAATCCTCCCACCCAACGCCAAGATCTCAAAGGAGGCCAAGGAGACTATGCAAGAATGTGTCTCCGAGTTCATCGGCTTCGTCACCGGAGAGGCGTCGGAGAGGTGTCGAAAGGAGAGGCGAAAGACGGTCAACGGGGACGACGTGTGCTCGGCGTTGGGGACGCTAGGGTTCGATGACTATGCAGCCCCCATGAAGAGGTATTTGGATAGATATAGAGAGGTTGAAGGGGAGAGAGGGAATATGATGAATAGGGGTGGTAAGAGTAGTCATGATCAAGATCATGTTGAGGATAATTGAAATTGATTATATATATATTGAAAATGTGATTTTTTTTTTTTTTTTTTGTGATGGAAGGATTAGAAATTGTTGCAATTTTTGGGATTTTGGTTTGGTTAATTTTTAGGTAGCTAGGGTTCTTTGTATGGTGAAGTCTATCTCTCTCTAGATCTCTATGTCTTTCTTTCTCTTCATTTCACATGGTTTGATTTAATTCTTCTTGACTAATGAATAATTATATATAGTTCTTAGAGAGGGGTTTTTGTTACGAAGTTAGATAGTAATGTCAAAATTAAAGAAAGTGGATTTGATGAAGGTGGAGCTATTGTGGCGAATAGTTTCAGGGCTGATGTTGTGATAGAAGACGATGTTCTCTGGTTAAGAAAATATGAATATTCAAATGACAAGTGCAACTGTGCCATGGATGGTGTTAGTTGGACCACATGTGCATTGACTTGGATGCAATGTAAGGTATGTGAAAAAATATCGATGGCTGAAGGACTTCTATTAGGGTAAGAGCTAAAAGTTGTACCACAAATTATAGCATGTATTTTTCGACATGTATTGAAGGAGTTTCTCGATTTTGAAAATGATGACTATCAAACTTTTAGGATCATGATTTACTCTATTTTGAAAATGATGACTACCAAAGTTGAAATTATTGGACTTGAGATTTGTTAAAATAAAAGAGAATTATACATTTGCAGCTCACATTGGTTGTAAACAAAATGTAAAAACTTTTTAGCTTAGGGTTGTTAGACGAGAGAACAAATATCTATATGATTGTAAAAACTTTTATATAATGATATTTTTTTCGTAGGCCATGCTTTTTCTTGGATTTTAAAAAATTTCACGTTAAATTTTTGTATAGTAATTATTGTTTAATTTTTTTTACTTATCTTGTTTTCTTCTTGGGAATTAATTTCCAAAAAAACAACAAAAACGGACTGAGAAATATATATCGTTAATATAACATGCAATATATATTTCGATTAATCACAAAATATACAATGAATCAATTTCATTGCAAAATTAATTTATATATGTTGAGTCAAATATGATTGTTTGAAATCAATTGGAATGAAGAAATTGAAGAACACCAAGATTTACGTGGTTCGATCAGAAATGATCTACGTCCACGGATGAGGGCACCTCTCTCACTAATCAATGGAAGATGATACAGATTACAAGTATTTGATCTCTCTGAGTATATGATCGTTCTATATCTCGTCCTATTTCTCTCTATACATATTTGCGTATATATATAGGAGTATGGAATCCTTAATTAATGCTAGTGATCGTAACCACCTAACAAGAAAACTGCTACAGTTGCAACCGAAAATGAATAACTGTCAGAGCCCAACGATCTTCAGTTTTGATTCTGTTAAACTGATCACCCGTTGTCCAATTTGGAAGTTTAAACTGCTTCGTAACTGATCCTGAGTTAGTTCCTGACTTCGGAGTCAGTATGCTCCTTTCTTGTCTTGTCTTGTCTGCTGATATGATATGTCCTCAGCTGAGTCTGAGTACTCAGCTGATATCATCAGTAGACCTTTTGTCCTGATCTGACCAGCTGACCTGACCATACCATCCTGACTGACCATCATCCTGACCACCATCAGCTGACCACCATCAACTGACCTCCTCAACTGACCACCTCAGCTGACTACCATCAGCTGACCTCCTCAGCTGACTCCGCTGATATTCCAGATGACTTTCAGTAGACTTCTCAAACGATCCCAGCTGACCTCATCAGGTGACTAACCATCAGCAGACCTATCAGCTGACTTCCTCAGCTGATAGTATAATGTTCAGTTAATCAGCAGTACTTGCTCATCTGATCTCAATTTCACTTTCTTTGCACCCATAACAATTCTCCACCTCAAAGTAAGTGAGATGCCTCCACCTAACCTTCACATCACAGTAGTATTAAGGCACATCTCATGACTGTACCTTAACCAGCTCCAAACAGTAGTTGAACTTAGAACTTGGTATGACTTTAGTCAGCATATCAGCAGCATTGTCATCAGTAGATACTTTATGTATTGTGATCACCTTCTTTTCCACCACATCCCTCACGAAGTGAAGCCTCACATCAATATGTTTAGATCTTTCATGAAAGACCTGATGCTTGACTAAGTGAATGGCACTCTGATTATCACATTGCACAGTAACTTCATCTTGCCTGATTCCAAATTCCCTGATAATGCCCTTAAGCCACATAGCCTCCTTTACTACTTATGTCACTGCGATGTACTCAGCTTCAGTGGTTGATAGTGTAACCACTGACTGTAATGCAACCCTCCAACTGATGGTTGTGCCATATAGTGTAAACACATATCCAGTCATAGACTTTCTTGTATCTATGCTTCCAGCATAGTCAGAATCTACAAAACCTTGTAGAGGTTGCTTGTCCTCCTGAGTCCTCTCAAATAATAATCCCAAATGTGCTGAACCTTTCAGATATCTCATTATCCACTTGAAAGCTTCCCAATGTGCCTTTCCAGGATTAGCCATAAACCTGCTGACCAAGCTCACTGCATGAGCAATATCAGGTCTGCTACAAACCATGGCATACATTATGCTTCCAACTCCATTTGAATAAGGTATCTTGTTCATCTGAGACTTCTCCTGATCACTCTTGGGACATTGATCAGCTGACAATTTGAAATGTTGTCCAAGAGGAGTAGAGACCGATCTTGACTCATGCATATTGAATCTTCTCAAGATTTTCAGTATGTAATCCTGCTGAGTCAAGAACATCCTTCCAGCTGACTTATTCCTGGTAATATCCATACCCAGAATTCTCTTAGCACTTCCAAGGTCTTTCATGTCAAAGGTTGAACTGAGCTTATCCTTCAGTTTCTGAATTCTTCCAAGACTTTTGCTAGCAATTAACATATCATCCACATAAAGTAATAGATATGTCAGTACCTCAGAGTTTTGCTTTTCCAAGTACACACAGCTATCATACTTGCATCTGCTGAAGCCTATTGATACCATGAAGCTATCAAACCTTTTATACCACTGCCTTGGGCTTTGCTTAAGTCCATACAGAGACTTCTTCAGCAAACATACCTTTCCTTCATTTTCTGATAGTATGAACCCTTCAGGCTGCTGCATATAAATGGTTTCTTCAAGCTCTCCATGTAGGAATGCAGTTTTGACATCCAGCTGTTGTAACTCTAGTCCATCCTGATTCACCTTAGACAATAAGATCCTTATTAAGCAGTGCTTCACAACTGGTGAGAACACTTCATTGAAGTCTATTCCTTCCCTCTGAGTAAATCCTCTTGCAACTAACCTTGCCTTATATCTGGTCAGCTCCTGTCCATCTGACCCAATTTCAGACTTTTTCTTGAATATTCATCTTGAGCTGACAACCTTCTGCCCTTTTGTTCTATTCACAAGAACCCATGTGTGGTTCTTTTCAAGTGAATTTAACTCCTCTTTCATAGCTGAAATCCACTGATCTTTATCCTTCCTTGTCACTGCATCAGCATAAGTTTCAGGTTCTTGATACTCTACTTCTTCTGCTACTGATAAGGCATATGAGATCATGTCAGCTTGCCCAAACCTGATTGGTGGATGAATGCTTCTCCTATGTCTATCTCTAGCCAGACTGTAGTTTCTCAAATCTTGACCCTCCTCATCTGAATTTTCAGTTTGATCTTCAGAATCACTGTCTGCTGATGCACTCAGCTGATCTTCATGTGGATTCCTGATATCAGAGTTGTCTTGAGCCTGATCTTCATTCTGAACCCTGGTTGTATGCTCCACCTGAATTAGTGTATGTCTGATTATGGGGTTGTCCTCAGCACCCTGAGAACTTTCAGATGTACCATATCCCATGACTTTCTCATTGAAAGTCACATCTCCGCTGATAATGCACTTCTTGTGTTCAGCTTCAAGACACCACAATCTATAACCTTTGACACCTTTTGGATATCCCAGGAAGATGCACCTCAGAGCCCTTGGTTCCAGCTTGTCCTGCCTTATGTGTGCAAAGGCTAAGCAACCAAACACCTTCAGATTATTGTAATCTGACAACCTACCATAACAAAGCTCATCTGGGGTTTTAAACTCAATAGCAGATGAGGGAGTTTTGTTTATCAAATAACAAGCAGTATTAACTGCCTCTCCCCAGAATACTTTAGGTAGTTTAGCATCTGAAAGCATACACCTGACCTTCTCCAAAATAGTCCTGTTCATCCTCTCAGCAAGCCCATTCTGTTGAGGGTTTACTGGAACAGTCTTGTGTCTTGTTATGCCTCTTTCCTTGCAGAAATTTTCAAATTCTTTTGACACATACTCAAGTCCATTGTCAGTCCTGAGATGTTTTAAGGATCTGCCTCTTTTGTTCTCTTGTTCAAGGAGCCATTCCCTGAACTTCCCAAAGGCTTCACTCTTCTGCTTCAGGATGATTACCCACACTTTTCTGCTGAAATCATCAATGATGGTCATGAAGTACTTTCCACCTCCATGAGTCTCAGTCCTTGAAGGTCCCCAGATGTCAGAGTGTACATAATCCAGAGGAGCATCAGTATGATGTTTCCCCTTTGCATAAGAGTGTTTCTTGGATTTTCCCAACACACAGTGATCACAAAAATCCAATTTAATTGTTCCTGAATCCCCAAATGCCTTCTTCTTGGAGAGTTCATTCAGTTCTCTTTCACCAATGTGCCCTAACCTCTTGTGCCACAAGATAGCATCAGAACTGCCCATAACTGCATTCACTGATCCACCAGCTGAGTTACCAATCAAAATGTACAATCCATTGACCTTCTTGTCTTTCATCACAATGTTGTTATCCTTGGTTATCAATATGAATCCATTTCTTGTATTGAATTCATATCCCAAAACATTAAGTGATCCAAGAGAAATAAGATTTCTCTTCAGCTCAGGTACAAATCTGACATCTTGAAGTATCCTCTTAGCATCATCATGCAGCCTCAACTTTATTGAGCCAGACCCTCTGACTTTGCACACCTGATCATTCCCCAAGAGAACTGATCCACCATCAAATTTCTTGAGATCCCTGAATAAATTTTCATTGGGACACATATGAAATGAGCACCCAGAATCCAACACCCAATCTTCACTCAACTTGACATCAGTAACAGCCAAGACTTCAGCACTATCATATCCTTCCTGAGCAGCAATTGTGACATCAGCCTTCTGATCCTCTTCTTGCTTCCTGGATTTGTCAGGACAATTCTTCTTGAGATGTCCCACCTTCTGACATGAGAAACACTTTCTCTTTTCCACAAATTTTCCAGATTCAGGGCCTTTACCATTCTTCTTCTTCTTTCCCTGAAAAGGTTTCTTCCCTTTCTTGAATTTGATATTCAGCCCTTCACCTTGATTTGTGTTCTTCCTTTCAGATTGCATTTGAAGCGCCTTAGTTTTCAATGCATTCTGAATATCATCAGGGGACACCTTCTCTTGCCTTCCAAATAACAGAGCATCATTGAAATTCTCTAAGGATTTTGGTAGAGAATTCAGTAACATCAGGGCTTTATCCTCATCTTCAATCTTGACTTCAAGATTCTCCAAATCATCCACTGCTTTATTGAATTCCTCAAGCTGTTCAACAAGATCCCTATCCTCAGTCATCTTGAAGGAATGAAGCCTCTGCTTCATGAATAACTTATTGGTAACCGATTTTGTTTGATACACTTGTTCCAGCTTATTCCACACATCAATGGCAGTCTTCTCCTTGTACACCTCCCTCAGAGGTTTGTCTCCCAAGCACAAGATGATTGTGCTATGAGCCTTGTCCAGAATCTTCTGCCTCTTTGCAGGTTCTGTTGAGGATTCTAATGGCCATTGATCCGCTGGTTTCAGAGCATTTGATAATCCATGGTGTGTGAGAAGAGCTTTCATCTTCACCTTCCACAAACCAAAATCATTTGCCCCTGTGAATTTCTCAAACTCCATCTTCGTAGAAGCCATAGCAGTTGATTTCACCAACAATCTTCTTTGTTCCCACAGACGGAGCCAATTGTTGAGTCAACAATGATTGTTTGAAATCAATTGGAATGAAGAAATTGAAGAACACCAAGATTTATGTGGTTCGATCAGAAAATGATCTACGTCCACGGATGAGGGCATCTCTCTCACTAATCAATGGAAGATGATACAGATTACAAGTATTTGATCTCTCTGAGTATATGATCGTTCTATATCTCGTCCTATTTCTCTTTATACATATTTGCGTATATATATAGGAGTATGGAATCCCTAATTAATGCTAGTGATCGTAACCACCTAACAAGAAAACTGCTACAGTTGCAACCGAAAATGAATAACTGTCAGAGCCCAACGATCTTCAGTTTTGATTCTGTTAAACTGATCACCCGTTGTCCAATTTGGAAGTTTAAACTGCTTCGTAACTGATCCTGAGTTAGTTCCTGACTTCGGAGTCAGTATGCTCCTTTCTTGTCTTGTCTTGTCTTGTCTTGTCTTGTCTTGTCTGCTGATATGATATGTCCTCAGCTGAGTCTGAGTACTCAGCTGATATCATCAGTAGACCTTTTGTCCTGATCTGACCAGCTGACCTGACCATACCATCCTGACTGACCATCATCCTGACCACCATCAGTTGACCTCCTCAGCTGACCACCATCAGCTGACCACCTCAGCTGACTACCATCAGCTAACCTCCTCAGCTGACTCCGCTGATATTCCAGATGACTTTCAGTAGACTTCTCAAACGATCTCAGCTGACCTCATCAGGTGACTAACCATCAGCAGACCTATCAGCTGACTTCCTCAGCTGATAGTATAATGTTCAGTTAATCAGCAGTACTTGCTCATCTGATCTCAATTTCACTTTCTTTGCACCCATAACAATATATTATGTTGTTATATCAAATTAGTTGACAAATTATAACTAATATATATATATACGTATATATGCATGCATCATCGTCGATGGGTCCAATTCACACAGGAGATGTTGAAACAAGATCTATGGTTGACACTTCGTATTGGACAAGCGATGAAGATAATTTTTCAGTCCCGGATACGGCGATGGCGACGGCGCGTGGAGATAGCGTTTGGACGGAAGACGAAGAGGCTATTGGAAATTTAAATTCGAGGATTCAAGATGATAGGGAGAATTCCAAGGACGGTGTTAGTGACATTAATGGGATATCATTTCTTGGGAAGACAGAAGGTCACATAGTAGCAAGGACGAGTTAGAATCAAATAAATATAATTAACCAACCCATCGCTAATTTTGAGGAGGTAGTGGAGCATAATGGGTATTCTTTGAATGGAGCATTAAGGCAGAGGGTAGACACGAATATTGAAAGTAATTGCAATGAGAATTTGGAATTGGGCCAAGCTGAGATGGGCCTTGAATTAAATAAAGACAGAGATATGCCCGTGGAAAATGGCCCAATGGAAGGAGAAAATAACCAAGGATCTAAAGATGGGCTATTCAAGGAGATTGGGCCTGGGAAGAATTCTACACACGATCAGATAGTTTCACTTCAGGAACACAATAATAGAGCACAACTTTCAATGGCCAGTGAGGGAGAAAACCTAGAGTGTTCCTACCCTCAAATCAATTCGATGGAGTTTTCTCCACTACTATCAAATTCAGAGTGTGCAAAAGGATCAGAAACTGGAGATAAGAGCGAGGCAACAGGATTTGGAAAAAGAAAGGAGAACAAGAAATTTGACAGGAAAATCAGCAGCGTCCACGGACTACAGCAACACAAGGCAAGGGGCCAAAAATCCATAGAATTATCGAAAAAAGAGAGAAAGAAAGCAGAGAAGATGCAACTTAGCATTTTTCTTTCTGATTTAGTTTCTTCAGGGGACAGGGAGGCAAGGAACAAAGAAAATAAACGGAATTACAAGAGCGGGATAATCAAAACGAAGCCTGATAATTTAAGAAGGGAAGCCGAAAAGAATTGGGAAGCCGGAAAAATGATGGGACTGGAGGCTCCAAATGAGGAACAAGAAATTATCAATAGCATGGTGAATTTGTGTGAGAGGGAAACTCAGGGTAGAGCCAAGGAGTTGAATGCAAAAGTTAACCAATGAAGCTGCTAAGTTACAATATCAGAGGCTTGGGGAGCAAGGCCAAATGTAAAGAATTGAGAGACCTTATTAAATCTCAAAAGGTTGATTTCGTATGCATTCAAGAGTCGAAAAAAGAGATAATTGATGATTTTTTGTGTAAATCTTTATGGGGTGGAAACAACTGTGGGTGGGCATTCAGGGAATCGGTTGGGAGGTCTGGGGGCATCGTATCAATTTGGAATAAAGATGTTTTTAGTGTTAGTAACAGCTGGCATATGGAAGGCTCGGTGGTGGTAAATGGGCTCTGGGGACCAGAAAGAGAGGAATGTTGTTTGATCAATGTCTATGCACCGTGCACATTGCCTGAGAAAATGGATTTATGGGACAGGATTCGAAGTATAATATCTATGAATGCTAACAGCTGCATTTGCGTAGTGGGAGATTTCAATTCCATCCGGAGAAATGTAGAAAGAAGCGGCAGAAGGTTAGAGGCCAACCCAAGAGATGTACTGGCTTTCGACGAGTTCATTAGGGACTCAAGTTTGATTGATCTTCCCTTACATGGACGCACGTTTACATGTTACAAACCAGACGGTACATGTAAAAGCCGCATTGATCGTTTTCTTGTTAATAATAATTGGTTGAACAGATGGCCAAGTTCTTCTCAGCTGGGACTCAAGAGATCCTTGTCCGATCACTGTCCAATAGTCTTGCAAATTAAAGTTAGAGATTGGGGCCCAAAACCTTTTAGGTTTGTGAATGCTTGGCTTTCATTCCCGGGCTTTAAGGAATTTGTGATGGAAAGATGGCGCAATTATGCAGTAGAAGGGGGCAGCGGGTATGTACTAAAGGAGAAATTTAAGAAATTAAAAGCAGATTTGAAGATGTGGAATAAGCATTGCTTCGGTTCACTGGAAGATAGAATTGAGAGTAGAAGGAAAGAAATCTACAAGCTGGACATTATCGATGAAGCCTTGGGTTTGAATGAGGACGAGATTATGAAGAGAAACGAAGAAAGGGCCCTTTTATTCAATGATCTCAAGGACTTGGACAAGCTTCTTAGTCAGAAGGCGAGATGCAACTGGGTGAAAAATGGCGATGAGAATTCCAGATTCTTCCATAACTTGATTAACAAGAGACGAAAAAGGAACGAAATCGTTGGGATTTTGGTTGACGGGGAGTGGAAGGAAGAAGTGGGGGAGGTGAAGCAAGGAGTGTTTGAGTGCTTTAAAAATCATTTCAGTAAAGAGAGGTTGGTAAGACCAACATTGGGACAGAATTTCGCTAGCAAGGAAGTGTCTGTTGAAGATAACTTAATGCTTACTATGGAGTTTAGTGAGAATGAGGTATTGGAGGCAATAAAAGAATGCGATAGTTCGAAGAGTCCGGGTCCAGACGGATTCAACTTTGCATTTCTAAAAGAGTTCTGGGACATGTATAAACTGGAGTTTATGAAGATGCTGGAAGACTTTTATCACCATGGAAGATTGGCACGAGGTTTAAATCCGTCCTTCATCGTGTTAATCCCAAAAAAGGAAGAAGCTTTGGAGTTACTTGATTACAGACCTATATCACTCATTGGAGGAGTGTACAAAATTATATCAAAAGTTTTATCGAGAAGGCTAAGCAGAGTACTGGGGTCCATCATTTCAGAACAACAAAGTGCTTTTCTTGAAGGGAGACAGATCCTGGACAGTGTTATAGTGTTGAATGAAATCATTGAAGAGGTCAAAAGCAAGAAAGACAGTTGTATATTATACAAGATAGATTTTGCGAAGGCTTACGATTCTGTAGATTGGGGATATTTGGAGAAATTGATGATCAGCTTTAAATTCGCACCTAGGTGGATAAAATGGGTCATGGAGTGCGTATCTTCGGCTCACGCATCAGTTATGATAAATGGAAACCCAACAACAGAATTTCATCTTGAAAGAGGCCTCAGGCAGGGCGATCCCTTGTCACCATTCCTCTTCCTCTTAGCTACAGAGGGGTTGAGCACTATGCTTAGAAAAGCAGTGGAAGGTAATGCTTTTGAGCCTATCAAAGTTGGAAGGAACAAAATTTTAGTTTCTCATCTCCAGTTCGCAGACGACACAATTTTTATTGGAAGAGCTTCGGAATCGAATATGCAGTTTTTAAAAAGATTCCTATGTAATTTGGAATTGGCATCAGGCCTTAAAGTGAACCGAGAAAAGTGCTCTGTGTACGGGATTAATGTGGAGGAAACCATCTTGAGCAACTTCGCAACATCATTAGGCTGCCGAATTGGAAGTATTCCATTTATTTACTTAGGAGTGAAGGTGGGAAGCTTACATAGACGAAAATCAGATTGGGAATATGTGGTAAGAAAAGTCAAGAATAGGTTGAGGAAGTGGGAAGATTTGAAAATATCCATCGGAGGGAGACTCACTTTGGTGAATTCGGTTCTCTCGTCTATCCCGGTATACTACTTATCTACCTACAGGGCACCAAAAATCATTCTGAGAGAGATTGCTTCTTTACAAAGAAATTTCTTATGGGGGGGAGTGAGAGTGAGCGCAAGATCCCATGGGTAAAATGGGATATTTTATGCAAAGCAAAACAAATTGGGGGCCTTGGGATTAAAGATTTGGAGTGTTTTAATAAAGCACTACTTGGGAAATGGATTTGGAGATTTTATAGTGAGAAGTGGAGTTTATGGGCACGTATTATTGAATCTAGGTGGGGATCTTCTTGGGGTATAGGATTAGAAAATGGGGGGCCGGGAAGAACGGTGAAACCAAGAGGATGGTGGGGAGAGATACTTAAGGTGGCTGGTGTAGGACAAGATGATTGGATTTTCTCGGGAATTGAAAGAACAATTGGGGATGGTAGGGACACAAGCTTTTGGGAAACACGATGGGCGGGGGAGAGTTCCTTAAAGGCTAAATTTGGTAGATTGTATAAGTTGAGTCTCAACAAGGATAATAAAGTGAGTGAGATGGGGACTTGGAGGGGTGGAGTGTGGGAATGGGGATGGGCTTGGAGGAGGAATCTATTTGATAGGGAAATTATTATTCTTAATGAATTGATTGAATTAATCAACAGGTATCCTTTACAGCGAGGAGTGGAGGACAAGTGGAGGTGGAACAAAGAGAAACAAGGGATATATACGGCAAGGGGAGCATATGAGTGGTTGCTGAATCAAAAGTTATCTAATAACAATGAAGAGGTGGAAGAGTTCAAGCTATTATGGAGCAATTGGATACCAACAAAAGTTCAAGTACATGCTTGGAGAGTGATGCGGGGAAGAATTCCAACAAAAATGGAGCTTCAAAAGCGTGATTGTCTTCCAAATCAAGTAAGCTTGAATTGTGTTTTATGCAACGACGATTTTGAGACAGTCAACCATATCTTCTTCGAATGTCATGTGAGTTATCAAGTGTGGATGGAATGTATTAATTGGCTAGGCTTGCATACTGCCATACCATCTCGTCCTTCTAAGAGCCTACTGTTTTTTAGTAGTCTATTGAATGGCAAGGTGGGGAAACAGTTTGCAGTGAGTATTTGGCTATGTGTTATTTGGGTCATTTGGAAATATCGAAATGCTGTCATTTTTCAAGGTGAACAACTTGTTACACAAAAGGTGGTTGAAGAGATTAAAGGTCGTCTTTGGAGTTGGATGACGGAGAGGGCTAGAAAATATCCAAATGCAACAACTGCAAATTGGATAGAGAATCCAAGAAAAGTCTTAGGATGTTGAAAGGAATAGGTGTTTGGTACAATTTACAATTTATATTTTTCTCCTTTTCATATGGGAGTTTGGTGTAAAAAAGAAACATTGTATCTTACTATCTTTTCTGCTAGGGCATGTCTCATACCCAAATAAAATGCTTTCTTCTGATCAAAAAAATATATATATATGCATGCAAATTATACTCTTTGGCATTTAGGGTGTGGAGGTTGCTATAATTTTTTAATTTCTTCAATTCTTTATATATGAAGAATCACCATGGAAATAGGGGATTAGATAAGATATTCATATAAATGTCATTTTGCTTTTTTTTTTCTCATTTTGTAACAGCTTGCTCGTCCACTTGCAAAGGAAATGATGCAATCGACATATTTGTTTTTTTTAATAATTTTTTTTTAAATTCTGCATATTTTTTTTATTATAAATTTATATACTCATACGATTTAAATTTTAAAGGATTAATTCAATATAAATATGTACACCACCTTAACTTTCGATTTAATTCTGGATTTCATGATTATTTTTTAAAAACACGGCCTTTTAAAATATTTTAATTCGATACACGTTTTAGGATTTTTGGCAACCGAAAATTCTAGAGTTCTTATTGATTTGAGGTTTTATTTTTCTTGTGTACATGTTATTTATTCAAGGTAGGATATAAAAAAAAATTGCATGTATATGGCATATGATGTGAAAATAAAAAAAAAGTAAATAAATATGTGTACACCAACGTAGTAAATTTCCACGCGCTCCAGCGAAACACTCCATCAGTTGTCCCACAGAGACGAAAATGGTGTAATGGATTAAAATATTTTTAAAGATTGGGTGTTTTTAATAATAATTGTGAACCCCGAAATGAATTGAAAGTTGAGAAGAAAAGTAGTGAATAGAATTAACCTAAAAGTAATTAAATATGTGTACGCTAGTGGGACAAATTTCCACGCACTCTGGTGAAACACGTCATCGATTACCGACGGGAGATAAAAAACGTGTATCGCATTGAAATATTTTAAAAGGCTGAGCTTTTTTAATAGTAATAATGAAGTTCAGAATTAAATTAAAATTTGAGAAAAATATAATGTATTTATATAGAATTAACCTCGCCTTTATTTTACAATTACATCATTTCGACATATACATATAAATATTCGTTACATCGATTTAATTAATTTAAATCCAAAATTAGTGGCTTCAAAAAGTATTTAATAATCAGACGATAACAAATTATATAATGAAAATTTTAATAGGTTATTATTCATACTTTAAACGTTGCCCAGGTTATATGCACTAGCCTCTTTGATAAATACGGATAATATATTTATTATTTTTTGAAATTTTTTATAAATTTTTGGAAAAAAAATTTTTTAATTTATTTTTACTATATTCGAAAAATGGTTCAAAAAGAAATTTCGATGAAGAGGTAGTGTATTTACCGAAGAAATACGGATTATATATTTACTATTTTCTATAAATTTTTGGAAAAAAAATATATTTATTCTATTTTTACTATATTCGAAAAATGGTTCAAATATATTTATTTGCCTGGGCCTTGAGCATTAGTAATTACGCAAACCTCAGTATGGGCCAATATGCGTTTAGTTGGGCTTGGGCCTGGCCCAGTATTGCCACAGATCCGTATAAGTAAGGCACTACAAAAGATAAAAAGAAAATTTGCTTATGATTGATTATGCCAGTAAATTGTAAGTTTGATATTATATCCTCCATTCCATCGTACCAAAGAAATTTGCACTTTCTTTATTTAGACATCCTACAATAATTTACACACTATTAAAAAATAAAATATTAATTTACATACACATTCACAAACATATACACATATTTATCCATATACCACTACTTTATATATAAAACATATTTTTTTTTTTAAAAATATCGTCCTGTAGGGTGCAAATTCCGAAATTCCTACGGAATGAAAGAAGATTAGTAATTTCATACTATTGTTTAATCTATTTTTATGATCTCATTTATGTAAAATAAATAATACCAAACACTATTAGTAAAAATAAATCCTGGTAAATCTTTGTTCATTTCTATTCCCCACTCCTCCAATCAAGAGGGCCCTAAAATCAGCAACATCAAATACATATGGGACCAAATTTGTAATTTACTCAGATTATACAGCCCAACCAAAACTATTATATAACCTTTTCCTCCTATACATTTCCAAGAATCAGAATACACAAACCAGCAAATTAGTATGAAAAAGAACAGCTAACCCTGCACAGCCAAGGCTTGCAAGTGCTCAATGAACACTTGCAAGCTCACATCATCAGTAAATATAATCTCCGAACCCTCGATATCACTCGAATTTTGAGTAACGGAGGGATTCAACTTGGCAAGAAGAAACCTTGCCTGGCTGCTGTGCTGGTCACACTTAATAAGCTTAGGCACCGGAATCCTCTCCGCCACCAGTTGCTCTGCCTCAATCTCCGGGGCTTCCAGAAGCTGTCGGAAACTCTCCTGACTGGGGTCGCGATCGTACCCAAGTTTCCTCCACTGTGCAATCTTGGTGCCATAATGAATCACCACGTGGAAGAACGAATCAAACAGTAGAATCACGTCTGGGGAAACAGAGCACACATCTAGAACGACCGGGATTGCAGGCCCGTCGAATGAGTACTGGAAAAGGGTCGGTCGAACCATGATTAGGGAATTGACGACTCCCTCTCGATTTAACATCAGGCGGAAATAAGCTGTCTCATCTGGGGAGCTGTTAAAGACGTCAATGAACTGTGATCTCCTCAAGTAGTACATAAATTGAGGATATAAGGAGAAGTTTGCTGAAAGACGGAAGGTGGAGGGATCCTCCTGGACATAATCCCCGAATTTGGATGAAAACCGTATCAGCATTTTATCAAGCCATTTGATAACAACATGAGCAAAATTCGTCTCTGTTTTGTGGATAGCAAGCCTGGCCATAACCGAAGCTGCTGCTTCCTGATCGAACCCTGATGTGATATCTGGGGAGTGTTTGCCCACCCATCTTCGGGCAGCTGTGGTCACCCTCTTTCGAATCCCCATGTTACTATATCTGTAGCGTGTTATAAACTGGATGAAGAAAGCAGAACTCGGTTGAGCTTTCTGTTCATTTCCGACTTCAAAGAAGAAAGCAATGCACGTTTTGCTGGTGACTGTCCCCAGTTTCCAGATGTGGGTCCCGCCTTCACCAATGACCACTTTCTCGCTAACTGACTCGTTCTTCTTCAGGAGAGAAACGCACGGACCAAGGGCCCCACAGATTTTCACGTCTTTACTGGTGACTATCTCAATCGTTGCATCAAAGACCATGTTCAAAATCTTGTCTTTATCATGGCCAAACATGTGGTGCAAGCATGTTTTGAATTGGTCGGAATCGAATGACTCTCCTAACATCAGAAAACCGTTTGAATTTTCAACCGGGGTTTTCAACTCAGCTGCTCCAATTTGATCCAGAGAACAAGCAAACAGATCAAGAATGATGGATGAATCTGACAATCTCTGTGATATTTTCTTGTAATATTCGCAAGATTTTCTATAGTAGGGAGCATGACCATTGATGAGGTCACGGTGATTTCTAATGGAATCACCGAGATCTGAGTTAACAATCTTTCCTGGGCCAATAGTTGCAGGCCCTGTAGTGAAGACCATCACACGAGAACCGGTGTTTATTGAGCATCCTTCTAGAAGCCCAACAGCTACTGATATTGCAACCCCTGTACAACGTAGGGGACGATGACCTGGCTTGATCAGAGGCGAGGAATTAATATCTTCAATAGCTGTCACGATGTTGAACTCGCATTCAGACAGGGGTACTAAGAACCCTTGCTTTTGAATTGCTGATGTCTTTCCAAGAGACTGCTTCATCTGATGGAGCCCCAAAAGCTGTTCAGCCTGACAATAGAAGTGTGTACGAATTTGATAAAAGAGAACAAAAGAGGAAAAAGAGAATAGGCCCACAAGTGAAAATGACTGCGTATTTAAAATTTCTACAAGTACCCTAAGATAAAATCATGTCCTCCACTCAAACTGAATAAGAAAACTTATTATATTATAAAAATGCTGCCTCCCCTCAAAACAATTAACGAAGAATGTCCAGCAGTTCATGGATGAACAATCACCGCCATTATCTTTAGTTCTTATAAAACCATCTCTAAAAGAATATCACATACAACTTATCTCCCCAGAATCTGTTATAGGAAATACAGACACAGCCAATAGACACCGAAACCTGGTAGCTTTGTGAGAAAACAAAGCTGATAGGAAAATGGCCTTTAGATGTAACTGGAAGCAGTACCGGTCTAAATATCAAGGTCGGTCATATGCAGATATGCTTTAATCAAATTTTTCGATGAATATAAATTTCATATAACACAAGGCATTGGCATGTGGTTCCAATCTACCGAAGTCATAAACGTAAACCCCAAAAACTCAAAAGGTTCATCAACAAAACTTGATTGCAGTGACCATTAACATGACAACGTCTAAAAATGTGCAAGTGGGTCAGGTTTTATAGGGAGTCATATGAAGAAGATAATGGTACTAATCAGGTTAAGTTGGTTGAGTATTGTATTGTCATCAATACCAAAGCTTCAGACAAGGGGCAAAAAACTGACATAAAAAATAGGCGAGACCAGGGTGTGGGACTGCAAAACTGAGGGTTGATATCCTCTGTGATCTGACTGTGGATTCCAAGATTTTTGAATAAGAGAAATTTGAAAACACTGTCGTTAGGATTTCGGTGTATCTTTCCGGTTACAAGAAGTAATAGTAGATGATCCTGACAATCACAATTTTATAGCCACTGAAGATTGCATCCTTATTTCAATCCTGATGGAACAGGACAAGAAGAACATGGAGATTGTGCATCATACTTCATGGACCTTATCCCATAAACCCTAAACTATCGACTATTAACGCAATATCATTTTTAAAACATCAACTGCGAGACAAGAACTCGATAATGAAAATTTAGAATTCCAGAACCTAAATTGATCATGTATGTCCATGGTTTAGAGAATGAAATGGGGGCAAAAAGATGAATGTGGCTCTTTTCACCACACAAATTTACATGTGGAAAAAGGTGCATAAAGTTTTTGCTGCCAGACATTATTAGAATGTAGAAATGGAGCTTAAAGAGGCAAGAAATGCACCAACGTAACTATACTGCCATCTCTAGTAAGCTAATCACAGCAAAGTAACTCATATCTTTGACAATATGAGTTACTTTGCACTCAATCTAACCATACAAGGATACAAAAGTATAAAGCAAACCTTGTATAGACTGTGAAAAATGATAGTTTCTATTAATAGGCAATTCATACCAATTCCAGCCCAGTTATGACTATATAAGAACCATCCTTAAACTCATACTATAAGCATTTCACTTGCAAATTCCATTTCTTTGAAAACATATGTACCTTTTTAGAAGAAACATCGCGCTCGCCATGAAAAACGACAACCCTTAAACACTCTGTGTATCCCAAATCATATACTCTCACCATTGCATCAAAAACCACCAAACCAACCAGAGCATTCTCTGGCAAACGTGTAATTGTGTGCAGCAACTCACTCTTCAGGGCTCCGAGCTCCTCCTTCGACGAGCAACCATCCACGACGAACACAAACGCCGGTCCATTTCCGGGCCCAGCTCCGGTCCAGTCCGAACCTAACCCGGAGCTGGAATATGCAGAAATGCTTGAGAACGAACTACTATTTGACCTCAGACCCAACGGCCCGTTTGCAGTCCTTCCTGCGCCCGAATCCGAAGCAGAGCCCGGGTTCATCCCTAAGTGATACTCAACGGTGCTGTAAGTTGGGAAAAGCTCCGCCGGGATTTGGTTCTCACTGATATGAGCATACGATTTGGGGAACAGATTCTTTCGGTAGCAAAAGGGGCAATCCCAGATTTTGGATGTGTAATCGACGCGGGAGTAGGGGTTCAAAACGGCGGCGCATTGGGAGCAGCTCAAGGGTTCGTAATGTAGGATTGGGAGCTCGGTGATGGGCGTCAATGGAGTGCACATTATTGACAGTGGAACCACTAGGGACGCCACTTCGGGCCGGGAAACGGGCCATGCGTGCCACGACCAACGCAAACCCTCAATCGCTTCCAATTCGGAGAAATCCATCGGCGAATCAGGAGACGGGTGAGGTGGGTTCCATCGGGATTCAAGCGATTGATGAAACCTAATCAAGATTTCCGATCATGCGGATTTATGATTAAGGGTTTAAATTCCGAGATTTTTTGGTTTGAATTGATAATGGCCGGCAACAATGAAACCGGGATTGGAAATAAAGCAGAACCGAAGAAAAAGTCCAGTGGGTGTTGTCACGTGCTTAGTCACGTGATTAAAGGCGATACTTTTTTTTAAAAAATTTTAAGTATTAATAATGTTTTATATTTTCAAATTTTTATTGAGTTCTTATAATTTTGGCCTAGGAATTATATTTAACGGCATAAATAAATAGATAATTTTTTTAACTACAATATCTCATATTAACCATCATATAGCCATCATCACAAATCTTGTTTGATGCAATAACAAAAGCTCTCATAAGTAAGAGATATTTCAAGAAAATTGATGCAGAAATCGGGTTAGGCGGCCACATGCCGATTCGATTTCTGCAAAATTGGTGATTCTAGGCGTTTTCGGGCCTAGGTGGACTCTAGGCGGTTCTATTTTTTTTTTATTTAAAAAATTTAAGAAAAACTAGGTGGACTCCTAGGCGGTCCTAATTTTGTATTTTTATTTTATTTAAAAAAAAATAGGCGGCGCCTAGACGGCCTGAAAACGCCCGATTACCGATTTAATATACAATTTTTAATTTATTTTTATATAATACTTCTCTTATAAATTTTACTATATTCTTATGAGTTATACAATTTTTATTTTTATTTTTATTTTATTCTTTTAAATATTTTATATGTGCATTTTCATTGAAACTTTCTCAAAAGATATTTTAAATAAAAAAATATTATCTCAATTAATTAATGTGTATTATTAAAAATGTTAGTTAGATAATATTGCCAATACTTTATTTAGAATCTTGATAATGTAACTTTATTTAATTAGAAGTTCATATATTTTTTGGTATGAGTTATAATTCAAATTTATTAGAGGGGTGTTGAATTAGTTGTTTAATTTTTAATTTAATTTTTATGAATGTGTGCTTATAAAGGATTGTTAGAAAATTGTTGTTTGATTTTATTTTTGTGTATTACAGTTTATTAAGGTTTGTTGAATTATAGTTGTTTAAATATTATATAGAGTTTGAGTTTTATTTTAATTATTAAATTATTTTTGATAAATTAAATTAAATTTTATTACAAGTATTTGTATACAAAGTTACCAATTAATAAGATAAATATAGAAATCAAATGTAATGTTGATATATTAAAATTTATTAAAAAAAAAAAAAGTCGGGGTAGTTTGGCCCGGTAGCCCGATGGCCCGCCTTGGGCCAGGATGAGCTTGAAAATATGTGGCCCGAAGAGAATCGGATCAGGCCCGGCCCAGTCCAAAAAAACATGATGGCCCGGTGGGCCGGTACCGGGCCGGACATTTGATAGCTCTAATGATAAATATTTAGTGATAGATCATATAATTAAGATTTTTTTATTACCAAAATTTTTAACTTAGAAAATAATAATGGTTGATTTTTTTCATTAAAGATGAATTTTCTATAATCAAGAGGCTTAGAAACTCACAATTTGTTGAAATCAAACAATTATCAATTCAAGAATGAGACTATATTATGGAGTTGAAGAGTGTTGATCCAAGGGCTTCTACAAATCTCATTGATTCTTCCATGTAAATGTTTAAGCAATTTGCTACCACCTTTGTTTTAGTTGTAATATATTTTATATTTATATACCGTTATCGTGCTGAAAATTTTAATACACTAAAAATTTAGATAAATTTTGATAATTTTTGATATGGTAAGTGTGACATACTGTTATTTTCCATACTTCCTCCACCCCTAACCTCTTAGTTGGCGATTTTTTTTTTTTTCTCTCCAAATTATCTAATCATTAAACACAAGGACTCAATTTATGACAAAATTTAAAATACATAAATTTAATTTAAACCAAACTAAGAATATAAGAACTCACAATATTACAAGTGTATATATAGAATTCAGTTCAAATAAAATAGAAAAATATAGTTTAAAATAAACTAAAATAGTTATCTTAAAAACACATTATAGTCTTTCGATCTAATATTGTAAACATAAATGACCATAAAAGGTTAATAAAAGACTCCTACTCTCTTTTTATTTTATCTTTTTATATAAAACTAAGTTCATCCCTTAAAATATTGCGATATGTTCAATGACATAATATTTAACAAAAAAATATAATAAAGAATTGTGTGGAGAATTTGAAGGTGTTAATTTAAAAAAATATTTTTATTTTGGGAGTATATAAATTTTTATAACATAAATTGTTGGAATTGATGTCAATCCCGTGACCAACACGAACAGGGTCACTAACCTGTAATCAATGCAGCGGAAATAATTTCGAACCCGTTGGTATCCTCGTTTTGTCCTTTCCCTTGTCCCCAAATGTTCCGTACTCCGAGTTCAATACACACTTACACAGTATAGCGTGTGTATTATTTTCCACGAATTGGAAATGTCAGAAGTCAGAATGTGTGTTTGATATTCTTAGTCAATTAATCTGAGTATGGAGTCAACTTTGAAGGAAATTGTTTCTGTTCTTTTCTGAGAGTCTTTTCAGTGAGAATTTCATTCTCTATTTTCCGTTAATCTCTCAAGTAAGTTATATGAGAAGTTATCTTAATTTCTCAATGAAATAACTTCCTTTTATTTATATCCACTTCTTATGTGGATTATTGTCTATATATATATATATATATATAATTGAATAATATTCAAAATATTATTTACATAAATTAAAAAGAAAAATTTGCAAAATTTTTAGGAAGGTAATACTTTTTTAGTATAGCAAATTATTGAGTGAGATAAACTTGTTTCATATTTAGTTTATTTTACCTAAGTACCATTGGAAAATGACAATTTTAAAGAGCTTCTTCATGAAATTGATTTGAAATTTAGTTAATTTTACATGAAAATAAATAGTTTATTGTGAGATAATTACATGTGACAAATTTTATCAACATTACATGAATTTATTACACGTACTCTACTTACACAAAAATGGCCATAGGTAGGTCGATCACTTATCTTAAAAAAGAAAAGAAAAAAAAAATCTCACATGAAGCATTAAAATTTATTAATTCGTTTTGATTATAAATTGGGCTCAGTTGGATTCATCTTGGGCCCATGAAGACTTAATAGCCCAACTCATAGAAGATTATGTATTGGCCCAGTTATTGACACTAGCTTTTTTGAAAATATTACCTTTTAATATACTTTGATTTTTTTTTTAAATTTTACATATTTTCGGAAAAAAAAATTGAATACTTTTTCATTTTTACACTATATTAAAAAAAAATTACCGAAAAAATAAAAATCTGAACGAATTGTCGAACAAAAAGTCGTGTATTTCCCAAAAAGATTGTGTATTCATCCACGTAATGTATTTCCCAAAAGAGCTAGTGTGGGTCTTATGTATTTTCCACAATCTTGGAGTATACATTCGAATAAACTCGAAACAATTCGATAAAACTAAAATATAAAACTTATTCCGTACATTGCTATTATTTTTTATGGATACAAATTAACATCAACCTTCTATCAAATTGATAATGACTCATGTTCGATTTATATTTTATCTAATTGTTTCATATCTTAAAACGATCTCACACAAAATTAACACATTCTTTATGAAAGAAAATACTGCTTGAATAACGTAAATAATTGGTGAGGACATAAAACTATAGGATAATTTTCTTTCACAAAGGTTTTCCCCACAAGTAAACTTCGAGAAAATAAAATATAGACTATTAGTAGATTCGATCATGTCACAATCTTACTGATTTATTGATTTTTTTTTTTTATAAATGACCTGAGATGTGGCATTACCGAATAGAACTCGCGAGCACTTCGTGGCGATGTCAGGTATGTTGTCTGGAGAAAGAGGGAGCACATTTGCTACTGGATTGTGGATCTGTGTTGTTTGGATGATCTGGAAAGGAAGAAATGAACTTATATTTGAAGGCAAAAATTTTGTTGTGGCGAAAATAATAGAAGAAATCAAGAGTCGTTATTGGAGTTGGTGTTCTTTAAAATTTCCGACTCTTTGTAATTATACTTTTAAAGAGTGGCTGGAGAATCCTAAAAAGATTTTAGATTGTTAAAGACTTTTGAATTGTATTTCTATTGGGTATTAATTGTACCCCTCATTCAAATTAATAATAATAATTGTTTTGCCAATAAAAAATAAATAAGCATGTTTTGTTGAATTAGTTATGACTTGTACATTGCTGGGTATTATTTTTCTACGAGTAAGTCTCTTGTGCATCAGGTGTGCCATGCAATTTAATTACATTTTTTAAAAAATTAAACCATTTATTTTCATATTTTACAATAATTCTATTACCATTTTTTTTAGTCTCGTGATGTCAAACAAGTTTTTTCATTACTTCCACTCTTATGTATATATATTGTTGATATGGCGAACTAACACCATCGACATGGGGCAATCACCCCTAGGCTTAGCAGGTCGCCAGGGCCCACCCAGGTCCTTTGAAGTACGGAGCTCGCCCATGCAGGGATGACTTAGCTACGTAGCTCGCCCAAAAGAGCTAACCTCTGTCATTACCGGAGCTCGCCCGAAGCTCGCCCTATGTCCCCCTGTGGGCCTCACCGAGTTCCACCATCATGTAGCATCCATAAGCCATATAAGGCATTGAAGCTCGCTCTGGAGCTCGCCCGAGCCACTAAAACTCATCTCCGAGCTCGTCTGTTAGCCTACTAGATCCCGATGGTTGTACTCTTTTTCCCTCCGTCCGGTTTATCCACAAGGGTGGTTTACGGCGAGGTTTTTAATGAGGCCCATCTAGTCTAAGGCATAGTAGTAGGACGAGGCACAACATAGGTAGCAGTGTAAGGGACCAGGACGAGGGTTACGGACCCTCGTCAACACCGGAAGCCATATAGGTTCGTAAGGTGCCGTCTCACACCCACACACCTATAAATAAGACCTCTCTTGTACTATTCACACGACTCTCACAAATTCGGAAAATTAATACAATCCACACTGCAATATTTCTCTCTCTAAACTCTCTACTCTCCCTCCTCATATTACATCCAAGAACACAAATTCTTGGATTGTTGTTTGATAGGATTAATATGTTGTAAAGCCACATAAACAAACATCTATTAGTAAATTCTATCAACAATTTGGCGCTAGAAGGAGGGTCCCCTTTTGAATCTGAAAAATTAAAGAAAAAATTTCAAGAACAAAAAGTTAGGGTTTGGTTGAAGGTTTGAAGATTTGAAGGTGTTCTTGGTAAAACCCAAAAACACTTGAAGATACACATACATTTTCACCCCTTGGACGAAGAACCCAGATTTCTGGACAAGAACTTGAATTTTTGGATTTCACAAAATCGGTCCTGAACAAGTTTTCAAACGCGCGCGTGCACACGAATAAACCGAACTTCGGACAATTCGTCACACGCGAGGCTAGATGAAAACTTGCACAGCTCCGCCTAAGCTGGACGATAACCATTCAGGCGACCTCCATCACTCCGGCGACCTCCCTCCACTTCGACGCCCTTCAGCAAGTTACCCCCTCCGAAACCCAAAAATGGCTAACACTCGAGCCGCCAAGGGACAGACCTCCGCAGCTGCGGGAAGGTCTAGAGGGGGCAATCAAAACCAGGCCGAGGTGGAGACCTCACGCCAGGTGGTGGAGACATCACAACCACCTCTCCAGAAGAGCACCGCAGCTCCGCGACCTCCGCGAACTGCGGCGACCCAGGAAGACTTGGCCCCCGCTCTGAGGGACCTGGTCAGCAACCCCGGCGAGCTCCAACGCACCATCGCGACCCTACAAAGGTTGCAGCAGCGACAGCAGGACGAACTCGCCCTTGTACCCAGGCGAGCTCCAGCCGCTGAAATCGGGGAGCAGACCAGGCGCACCCAGGGCACCCAAACCAGGGGGGACTACAGCATACTCCCCACCAAGCAGGAGGCGAGCTCGGCACAAGCTCGCCAGCTCAGGGAAAGGACCGGAAAAGCCAAAATGGGGGAGGAGGGTCCCGTTCCTTACACTGGAAGGGAGTCGGCCTACACCGGGGCATCTGACACCCACCAATCTCAAAGGAGGGAAGTCCTCCAAGGCCGTCTGGGCCCGAGGTACGAAGAAAATAAGCGTGCGGCAGTCCCAGCTGCGTCCCATGGGGATTCCGACCAGCAGCCACGCAGATCAGCCCACGAAAGGCTGAGGAGGCCCGCCGCTGACCGGTTAGGCCCCCACGGCGGACGCCAGTTCCAGCCCGCCACTGAGAAGTCACCCCAGAGTGAGGCACCTCGGAGACGTGTGTCCGCGAGACGCACGACCTTTGAGCACCCTCCGCCGGAGGTGACCCGAGATGACGAGCTGGCCTCACTGAAAAAGGCCGTTGAGATGCTACAAGCACAAGTAGCAGCCAAGTCTGGCGGACCTGACGCCACGACTCTCCCCATTTCCCCGTTGGCACCCGCCATCCTCCGCGCACCGGTCCAGAAGAAAATTAAATTCCCGGTGATGTCCGCATACGAGGGCGAGTCAGACCCGAAAGTCCACCTAGCCAAATACGCGGACTTCATGATTTCGGTCGGCGCCACCGACCACACCCAGTGCCGGAACTTTCCGTTGACCCTAGGGGACCGAGCTCACCGCTGGTTCTCTTCACTCGCCCCGGGGTCAATCTGCTCATTCGGCCAACTCTCGCGGGAGTTCCTGGCCCACTTCTCTGGGTTCGGGTCCTACCTTACCCAGAAGCACCGACTCGCCAACATCCATCAAGGCGAGAGCGAGACCGACCAGCAGTACCTGGAAAGGTTCGACAAAATTCTGCTGGAAGACGAGCCGGTAAGCGAAGATACCAAGGTCGTCGCAGCGATGGCCGGACTCAAAATGGGCACCGACCTCTGGAAGAAAATGCACCTCGCATGTCCCAACACTTATAGCGAATTCCGCCACAAGGCGGGGGTGTTTGTGGCTATGCAGGAGGCCCTACTGAAAGAAGTTGGTGCCCACGAGGAAAAGAAGCCCTACGGGAAGAAGTCCGGGGGCACCTACAAAGCTCCCCGGAACTTAAAGGCCTTTGGCGAGGGAGACGAGCTCAAAGAAAAGCTCAACCAGGTCCTCACTGTCTCCATCGACCATGTCTTCACTGCAGTCCAAGGCAAGGCCATGCTGGAGGAGCCAAGGCGGATCCGTCAGGACCGCACGAAGCTCAACCCCAACAAATTCTGTGCCTACCATTAGGCCATCGGCCACTTCACCAGCGAGTGCCGAGACCTCCTCAAGCAACTCTGGAAATTTTACGAGGAGGGGAAATTGGCCGAGTTCGTGAAGAAGGCCCCAGCTAAAAGACCGAGGTTCGAGGGGAGGGCTACCTCCGATGACGAGGAGGAGGAAGCAGACCAACCTGGTCCCCATCACAGACGGAGGGCACCTCCCCAACCTCAGCAAAACATGGAGCCGACTCGGGAACTCTTGGTTCTTGAGGAGGAGATCGGAGCTGCAGGAGGTCTCCAGGACGGGGGATTCTCCATATCCAGGAGAAAGAGGAAGGCTGAAATCCGGGCCATAAATCAAGTCCAGGAAGGCAACTCCGGCCCCAGGTCCGTCTCACAGCTCGCCGACGAGCTGATATTTTCTTCAGCGGACCTGGAGGGGGTACTGATGCCCCACAACGACTCGTTGGTGATAACCGCCGACATCATGAACGTCCGAGTTCACAGGCTACTTGTGGACACCGGCGCATTCACCAACATTCTCTTCAAATCCACCTTGGATGCCTTAGGTGATTTTGAGTCATACCTGGAACCTAGCAATGCTAGGATAGTGGGGTTCGGGGAGGCTGTAACCGTCCCCCTAGGTAGTGTTAGGTTGAGCGTCCAACTTGTATCGGCTGAGGACCCCGAAAGGAGACTGACTAGGATCATAGATTTCCTAGTTGTCGACCAGCAGTCCTCCTACAACGGGTTCCTTGGCCGCCCTTTTATTAATGAATTCAAAGCGGCGTGTTCGACCTACTACTACTGTTTAAAATTCCCAACTCTAAAGGGTGCCGGAACTATAAAAGGTGACCAGAAAAAGGCCCGAGAGTGTTTACTCCAAATCAAAGATGGTTGGGTCAAGAAACCCGTTACACAAGTCCACATCCTCGAAGAGGATGTACAGATCCCTGCAGACGAGCCAAACATCCTAAACGTCATCTCGGTCGAAACTGAGATGATGGAGGTAGGCGATTTGGCAGAAATCAACCAAGGCGGTGGACCTGTGCAAGACACACAACCGACACCAATGGAGGGCGTAGAAGAAACCCAAGTGTTGAGACCTGCGCAGGGGTCGGTAACTGCGCAGGGGCAGCAGCCTACTCCCTTGGAGGTAGCTGATGAGGCTCAAGGTGGGCGACCTGCGGGAGGTCAAGAACCAACACCCATGAACGTTGACCCAACTCCCCAAGTCACCACACCATCCCAAGCTGACAGACCACCGGAGGTGTTCACAACCGATAAGCTCGCCCAAGCTGAAAGCCAACCCGATGACCTCGAACCGCGCATAGGCCACGAGCCTGCGCAGATGTCACAAGGGGAGTGGGAAGAGTTCATCAACGACCCGAGGTGGAAATGTCAGAAGAGAAAAGCAACCCCCATGGAGGAGTTGACGGCACTCCCGGTGGACCCGGAAAGGGACTTAGAACTTTTCATCGGTTCTGAGTTACCTGAACCGTACCGGTCGAGGATGGAGCTGTTCTTGATGTCCAACCTGGACATATTTGCCTGGTCCCACGAAGACATGACGGGGATCCCGTTGGAACACGCTTGCCACAGACTTAACATAGATCCGATGAGGAGACCCGTACGCCAAAAGCGAAGAAAATATGGACCAGACAAGTACGCAGCTCTAACAGTTGAGGTGGAGAAGTTGTTAGACAACAAGCTCATCAAGGAGGCTTTGTGTCCACAGTGGGTCGCGAACCCCGTCCTGGTGAAGAAACACAACGGGACGTGGAGACTCTGCATTGACTTCACGGATCTGAACAAAGCATGCCCGAAGGACAACTTCCCACTACCTCACATTGACCAGCTGGTGGACAGCACTGCAGGCCATGAGATGATGACATTCATGGATGCTTTTGCAGGCTATCATCAGATAGCTCTACACCCGGAAGACCAGGAACACACGGCGTTCTACACCAACAAGAACATGTACTGCTGGGAAAGGATGCCGTTCGGACTCATCAACGCCGGAGCTACGTACCAGAGATTGGTGAACAAAATGTTCGACCAACACATCGACGAATCCATGGAGGTGTACGTGGACGACATAGTTGTCAAGAGTTTGAGAAAGGAGGACCACCTGGACCACCTGAAACAGACTTTCGACATACTGCGCTACTACAACATGAAATTGAACCCCAAAAAGACCAACTTCGGCGTACACTCTGGAAAGTTCCTGGGGCACCTAGTTAGCCAGCGGGGAATTGAGGTCAACCCGATACAGGTCCAATGCATAATCGAGATGGGGATACCCGATTCCATCCAAAAAATTCAAAGACTAACTGGGTGCATGGCGGCCCTTAACAGATTCATCTCCAGGTCCGGCGATAGAAATCGTCCATTTTTCGAGGCAATTAAAGCAAACACACGGAGGTACAAAGAGGCGGCCAAGGCCAACAAGCTCCACCTAAAAAACCACTTCGTCTGGACAAATGAATGCCAACGAGCCTTCGAAGATATCAAAATATACCTGGCAGATACACAGGTTCTGTCGAAGCCAATACCTGGAGAGAAGTTGTATCTGTACCTAGCCGCGTCGGAGGTGGCCATCAGCTCCGTCCTGGTCCGAGAAGAGGCGAAAACACACCTCCCAGTGTACTACGTGAGCCAAGTCTTACATGAAGCTGAGCTGCGGTACACCCCAACAGAGAAGCTGGCTTATACACTGGTGATGAGTGTTAGAAAATTGAGGCCTTACTTCTTCGACCATCCGGTGGAGGTGCTGACAATGTTCCCACTGCGTCAAATACTACAGCGCCCAGACACTGCCGGACGCCTGCTGAAATGGTCACTGGAGATCAGCCAATACGGTATAACCTACGCACCCCGAACAGCGATCAAGGGACAAGCACTGGCCGACTTCATCGTCGAGCTAACTTTCACACAAGATCCGACGAGGGGGCGTATAGCTCCATGGTATCTCTACGTGGACGGATCATCAACTAGCATGGCAGCAGGCGCCGGTGTAGTCCTGATCAGCCCAGACAGACAAGTCTTCACCTCCGCAATTCGGTTCGACTTTCGAGCAACCAACAATGAGGCGGAGTATGAAGTGTTGATAGCAGGACTTAGGCTATCATTAGCTGTGGGGGCAACCAATCTTCAAGTTTTCGGAGATTCCCAACTAATAATATCCCAAGTCCGGGGGGAATTTGAAGCAAAAGACCAGCAGATGATGACCTACCAGAAGATAGCCGCGCATCTGATCTCGATGTTTACACAAGTTTACATCAATCAAATACCGCGGCTAGAAAACACACGGGCAGATGCTCTAGCCTGGCTAGCTACTAGCAACGGCGAAGCCAAATTCACGGAGGTTGTGATCACCACACTGAAAAACCCCTCGACGTCCGATTACAAGATAAATCAGACCTCGAGTGGGGGGCAAGAGGATAGCGAAGATGGTGAAGATTGGTGCACTCCAATCCGAAAATATTTAGCAGACGGAACAACCCCCGTAGACGCCTGGGAAGCTAGCCGGTTAGTAAAGCAAGCTGCCAGATATACGCTGCTGGATGGCCAGCTCTATAAACGTGGATTCTCTCTACCCCGACTCAAATGCCTAACTAAGAAGCAGGGGTCCGAAGTGTTAGAAGAAATTCACGAAGGAATTTGTGGAAGTCACGCTGGGGGGCAAGCATTGGCATATAAAACGATCAGACAGGGCTACTACTGGCCCACTCTCCGCAAGGATGCCATCAGCTTCGCTCGAAGATGCCGAAAGTGCCAACTTTTCGCACCTAACATCCACTCCCCTGCCAACCAGCTTAGGTCGGTTTTCAGCCCATGGCCTTTCGCGAAATGGGGTATCGACTTGATCGGCCCATTTCCACCTGGTAGAGGCGGTGTAAAATTTGTTGTTGTAGCAGTAGACTACTACACTAAGTGGGCTGAGGCCGAAGCTCTCACAACCATAACCCAAGAAATGATGATCGGCTTCATTTGGAAAAACCTAATCTGCAGGTTTGGACTCCCGCAGTCGGTCGTCACTGATAATGGAAGGCAGTTCGACGGACACAAGTTGAGGGACTTCTGCAGTTCATGGAACATCAAGAAGCACTACTCAACTCCATATCACCCCCAGTCGAACGGCCAAGTCGAGGCGGTAAACAAGATCCTGAAACACATACTGAAGCTCCACCTCGAGGAAAAGAAAGGAAGCTGGGCAGACGAACTCCCGGAGGTCCTATGGTCCTATAGAACTTCTTATAGGGCCAGCACCGGGGAGACCCCGTTTGCCCTAGCCTTCGGGACTGAAGTCGTAGTCCCGGTAGAAGTCCAGAACAAAACTTGGAAGGTGGTGGGATATGATGAAGAAAAGAATGATGAAGCCTTGGCAATAGAAAAAGATCTGATCGAAGAAACCAGAGCTTCATCAGAAATGAAAAACGCCACCTACAAGCGCAGAGCGGAAAAATATTACAACTCGCAGGTCCGAGACCGAAAGTTCAAGGTCGGAGACCTGGTGTTGAAAAAGAAATTGATGGCCCCACCAGGTGTATTTGGTTCAAATTGGGAAGGACCATTCCGGGTCACTGCAGCCTGGCCGAACGGTACCTATGATCTAGAAGACGCAGAAGGCAAAGCTTCGTCATACACCTGGAGCTCGGCACATCTAAAAAAGTTCTACCAATAGACTAGAATCCTGTAATAGACTAGTCGAAGGTTGGCATAAAAAATGTAGATGACAACCGATGTAAATTACGTAGCTATAAAAAGTCAGAGAAATTCCCAAGTGTTTAGACCTGTGCAGCTCTCCAACCAGGCGAGCTGCACCAGGTCGCCCACTACACCGGGCCCAGCTCGCCAAACCCAGCTCGCCCATATGCTCAAAAATTCGCGGTGCACAAGGACCAAGGTCCCAAGCGTTGTAATTGAATAGCTCGAAGGCAAAGGCCAAAGCGCCCACGGTCGCGAAGGTACCCTTCTTAAAGGGTTGCTAAGCACCTACTGCCACAAGTTAGAAAAATTCACGAAAAAGACAAAAACGTCTAAGGCAAGGTTCATGAAACCCAATGGCCCAACGTGAATCAATCGAAGTGCAGTTCGCTGCCCTAAGTGGTCTAAGATGAACGATTCGCTGCCTTAAGTGGCGTAAGACGAAGAATACGCACTCTCAAAACAGAGGTACAATTCGTAGTCGTAAGTGACGTAAAACGAATGATTCGCTTCTCAAAGTAGAATAAGACGAACAATTATGTACCAGGAAAATAAACAAGAACGAGCTATTTAAGAAATTATAACGTAGAAGCACAAAAACATAAATAAAAAAGAGTTGGACAAAAAATGCTCGACTTATATTCAAAAGGATACTTAAGAGATTTTCAAGCCAAAAATATACTTGAAAAAATCCTAAGTATGAGTAGTAGTGCTGGCCACAAAGGCCGACCAGCTGGCCATCTTTGAACTACAAAAAGCTCCTTCTGGGCGAGCTGTATGTGCCCGGCGAGCTGAAACTACTTGAACGAAAAACATAAGACTACAAAAACAGAGCTCCTTCTAGGCGAGCTATGAAGCCTGGCGACCTGCTACAACTTGGAAAATAAGAGCTAATCTAAGAAAGCAGGAAAAAGCCTAGGTCCCGGGGGCGTCAGCAGGGGCGGTGGCGACCTCAGTCGGGGCAGCGGCAACCTCGGTGGGGACGGGAGTGACCTGGGCACTGGGAAGGGCGAGTTTGGCCTCTGAAGTGATATTACCGGTCAGCGCACTGGCGTCGAACTCGCCCAAGTTTAGCATGGCATCCCCACAGGCCTCCTGCAGTTGCTCGACAGTGAGCGGGACCTGCTCCTCCCCACCGGCGACCTCCCCCTCAGCAATGTCCAACTCCGGCACCTCGACTGTTTTGATAATTCTAAAGCGGTCCGGTACAAAGTCGAGAGGTATGCCAAGCTCAGGTAGGTCGCCGATATCTAGCTCGGCGCCATCGGGAAAGGGAACCCGGTCCAAGCAGGCCTTGAAATCGCCCACCACTTCCTCCACCTCATCATCCTTGTGAGCTCGCGCCCACCAGAGAGTCCGTAAAACTTCAGCGTAACATTGGACGCATCCTTTGTCAGAGGCTTCGGCCTTCACGGCGGCCAGGTCCGGCGAAGAGAAGGCAACATTACGCAGCTCGGCGATCTCATTAGCTTTCGCCTCCAACTCGCCCCTCAGCCTCTCGCAGTCGGCGTTTGAGCTCTTCACTAGACCCCGCTGCAGTGCGAGGTCTTTCTTCGTGATTCCGTGGCTGCCGACCTCTTGGGCGAGCTGGGCGGTGAACTCCTCTTCCTTGGCTTTTATTCTCGCCTCCGTCTCCTGTTTGAGCCGGGCGAGCCGGCGTTGGACGGCGTCAAGCTGTTGAAGGGCACTCAGCTCGGCGGCCAACGAGGCCTCGGCCCTCTCCTCGGTGAGCTGCTCCTGTTTTTTCGCCTTATCGGCTGAGTCCGCCAATGCCAGCATTCGCTTGTTCCTGTCAGAACGACCTGCCTCCAGCTCGTCGATCTGCTCAAGGGCCTTTTGGTTGGCGAGCACCACCCTGCTCGCATAGTGGGTCGAGAGAAGAAGATTCTCTCTCAGATCCTGGCTATTGACACCCGCCACCAGTGGGGGTCGTCCAGTGCCTAGGCATCTCACTCACAGCATTCCGGGCTATGCCCGGAGGAAGATTCCGCATCGATGTGAGAGAGCGAGATCGCTCAAAGGCATGCAAGGCCTCGTGGCGGTTCGGGAAGGCAATGGGGGCATAACTGCGGAATCAAAACAGATGGAAAATGTTAGAAAAATAAAATAATGATGGGCAAAGGAGGTCAGTTGGGCGAACTACTTACTGAATTCGGTCGGGATCCCAACCCAGCAGGGTGTCATCGGTAGTTTGAACCCCGAACGGGGACGGCGAAGGGGGCGAGCTCCGGATGGGCGTGGCCGCCAGCGGTGCGGCAGATTGAGCGGAACCCCCCTGCCCCGACCTCGCCGAGGTCCTCTCGACCCGGTCGGACTCCTCGTCGACCAGGCCCGTATACCTTGTCCTCTTGCGAGCCTGGGTGTTCTCCTCACCACCTCGGGACCCTTCACCCCGTTGGGGTCCTTTCTTCCCTCGACCTCGCTCGGTGGGGGCAACAGCTCGTCCCCCACCTCGGTAGGCCCTGGCGACCTCCGATGCCTTGGTCTTTTCAGGAGCTTTGATCTTCTCTTTCTGAGCTCCCGATCCTCCCGCCTCCCCCTTTTTGGAGGCGAGCTCTGCCGCCTTGCTCGCCTCCAGCGCGAGCACGGATGGTGGAGCAAGTCTGTTGGGGCGAGGTGGGCCCATCTCAAATCGCTCCTTTACAATCTGGTAGGCCTCGGGGACCTCGGCGATCGGGATAGCGACGAAGCTACCACCTGCACAAAAAATCACGAATATCAGCACAATGGACGAGCTACATTACCCCCCCATAGGCGAGCTGCATAAAGTTGGACCTGGGAGCTCGGGACCTTGGATGTCAAGGTGGTGCGGCAATGTAAGGAGTCCGGCGAGCCGCAGGCAGTGGTGCGCACACAGGTGGGCGACCTGTCTGTCCTTCTCACTCCTCAAGCAACAGATGGCGCGTACCACGTCAAACTGCTCCGACACTCTAGGCCTCCCCCGGCTGGATTTGTGTCGCTTCGGAACTGCAAAAACAAAGAAAATTAGAATTAGTATACCTAATTCAACCCACACACACCGAAATAAGCGACCTACTGCTGGCTTCCCCATATCCCTCCGGAGTGGGGATACGGTCACCCCGCCCATGATACGTGCTGGAGGCTCGCCAGTCGCCTCCTATGAAGAAAAATTGTTTCTTCCAATCACGGATTTTATTGGGCAGGTCCCCCAGAAATTTCTCCCCCGGACGAGCTTTCAGATAATAATATCCAGCACCGTCCTGTGTCCGTTTGGTCACGGCGAAAATCTCGCCCAAGTCCGCTGAGGTCGTCGCGTTCTCATAACCCTCCGGCCCAAAAATGGACAGGGCGGCGAGAAGGTTGCTCCACGCATTCGGTGTGAGTTGGGTGATGGCCAGATTATTGTCAGCTAGATATTGGCCAATAATGGGATGCAGCGGCAACGAAAGCCCGGCCCTCAGAACATCTACATTCAAGGCGGTCATCCCCTCAGGAGGTGCGTCAGCCCGCTCATCCTTCATTGGGGCGTGCATGAAGATGTCCAGAGGGATGCGATACTCCCTGCGTATGATGGGCAGGTCGCATTCATCAATTAGGCTCACCACCTCGCCAGCTTTGAACTCAGAGGGGGCAACTTCTTCCAGGTCGGCGGGGTCGGGGCGAGGTACCCGATTCGGGCAGGGGAAGCTCGTCGCGTACTCGGCGATATACTCATTCCAGTCGAACGGGTGAACCACCTGGGTGGGGACCTGGTACTCTACCAGCTGGGGTTCCGGGAAGCCAATACGGCGGAACCATTCGAGTGTAACTTACTCCAGATCGCCACCCTCCTCGCCGACCTCGGCGTTACCCTCATCAACCTCCTCGGGTCCCTCATTGCCGCTGGCAACTCTTTCCTCTTGGGCGACCTCAACGTCTTCCTCCCATACCTCGCGGCATACAGAACTGGAGGCTCCTTCCCCCGCATTGGGATGGATTTCGCTGGGCAGCTCGCTGGATACTCGGCGAGCTACCGAGGTCGCCTCGGAGCTGGAGCCGATTTCCACGTACGAAACCCAGGGCAATTCCTCCTCGGTCATTGGCCGTTTGTCGGGATTTCGGCCCGATAGGGTTCTACTTGAAGAGCGTGTCGACATGGTCTCAGAAAAGTTCAAAGGTCCCGTAGTCCAAAATCCCGCAGTCGAGAGTCAGGGAGATTCAAGAGTTCCTCGGTACAATCCACGGTCCAAAAACCCCTGTAATCCCGAAGAAACAACAGAAAGATCAAGCAAAAGAGGGAAGAAAAGAGAAAAGAAATTGAATCCTACCTTGGAGAGCCTTCAAAAATCCGTCGAACACGAGAAAAATTGGTCGCCGGGAAAGCTCTGGAATTCGAAATGCAGAAAGTGTAGAAATGAATCAACCTCACCCTATTTATAGACGTCGGGGCGAGGTGCAATATTCACGAAGCACAAGGGCCTGTCTGCAAAAAATTTAAAAGATGGCATTATTGTGGGCGGGAACCGAGGTTTCAAAAGGCGTGCATGACCCCTGGATTCCGGCACCACGTCAGCCAGAAGCAACCGCCTGGGTCGAGCTCGTCTGTCAACCCAACAGTCACCCATAGGTAGTTCGCCGAGTTTTAAGTTTTCCAGCTCGCTTGCACATTTGACAAGGTCATAATGCATGCGAGCTGGGGGGCAAATGTTGATATGGCGAACTAACATCATCGACATGGGGCAATCACCCCTAGGCTTAGCAGGTCGCCAGGGCCCACCCAGATCCTTTGAAGTACGGAGCTCGCCCATGCAGGGATGACTTAGCTACGTAGCTCGCCCAAAAGAGCTAACCTCTGTCATTACCGGAGCTCGCCCGAAGCTCGCCCCATGTCCCCCTGTGGGCCTCACCGAGTTCCACCGTCATGTAGCATCCATAAGCCATATAAGGCATTGAAGCTCGCTCCGGAGCTCGCCCGAGCCACTGAAACTCATCTCCGAGCTCGCCCATGAGCTTGCCTGTTAGCCTACTAGATCCCGATGGTTGTACTCTTTTTCCCTCCGTCCGGTTTATCCACAAGGGTGGTTTACGGCGAGGTTTTTAATGAGGTCCATCTAGTCTAAGGCATAGTAGTAGGACGAGGCACAACATAGGTAGCAGTGTAAGGGACCAGGACGAGGGTTACGGACCCTCGTCAACACCGGAAGCCATATAGGTTCGTAAGGTGCCGTCTTACACCCACACACCTATAAATAAGACATCTCTTGTACTATTCACACGACTCTCACAAATTCGGAAAATTAATACAATCCACACTGCAATATTTCTCTCTCTAAACTCTCTACTCTCCCTCCTCATATTACATCCAAGAACACAAATTCTTGGATTGTTGTTTGATAGGATTAATATGTTGTAAAACCACATAAACAAACATCTATTAGTAAATTCTATCAACATATATATTTCGAATGACAAAAACTTGTATGAGCCCGAGTTCACGGGGTTGTCAATTATCACTGTTATGTATATTCACTATCACTGTTAAAAATTACGTATATTTTTATAATAGTAATAATATATATGAATAACAGTGATAATAATTACACATAACAATGATACGAGTTCATGTGAACTCGAATTCACAAAAAACTTAGATATATTGAATATGTTATTAGTGTATGTACAATAATAAATGAGATTATACATAATTAATATGATATTCATGATTAACTATCACTGTTCTCGCATAATTAACATCATGACATGCACCATTGACCAGAAAACTTCAAAAAATTTATAAAATATAAACTTCAAATTCCAAAAATTTGATATAACTAACAATTATATATATATTTAATATTAGGGCAACGAACATGCATATATATCATCCCAAAGACCAATTATATCACTGTACGTTATATAAATTTGTATGAGTACACCCAACTTGACCAACACTTACCAGCCAAACAAATAATACTTAAATCATAAAGAAATAAAACAGCAATAATATAAAAATGAGAAAAGCAATAAATGAAATGTAAAAAATAATCAAGTATTGGTAATGAAAGGAATAGTCCCATGAACATGCACATGGCCCTGTTTGCTCCAGCCCTCTAGTTGGGGGACTATAATAATCAAAAAACAGTATTTTGTAATAATAAATTAATAAAGAAATAAACAACAAGATATGGAGAATCTGGTGAACCTTTATTACATAATAAGTACTATAAATTTATTCATTAGATTTATTACGCAGTCCATCGACATGTCGAAAAAAAATTATATGAGACCGTCTCATGACATGAAACATATCACATATTAATAAAAGTTATCACCTTTTATTAAAGTCATTTTATCACTTTGTAAAATTGGTAATTTTTTATTAATAAGTGCGGATCTAACGTACCTGATTCACTCATTTGTGTGATGTATAAAAAGATGTATGTGTTAGAAATTCAGAAAGTGAAATAAATATTGTGCAAATATAAGTAAAATTGTGTGACACTAAATAAAGTAACAAAAATTAAGGGGGTATTAATTATTAAGCAAACCAACAATAAATTAAAGTCACAATAACACGCCAGAAAACAACAGTGATCAGTGCATTTTGCTTCCTGTTCAATAATACATGTCTTAATATATATTTTTTTAATATCTATATACTATAACAAAATACAGACAGTCACAATAAACCCAGAAAAAATAAAATATGAAGGATAAAAAAAACAAGAAAAACACATAATAGAAACAACTTTCTGCTGGGATCAAACATTTGCACAAGTGGTTTCAATACACAGTTTTCTTCAACACCTGCTCTTGCATTTCTCCATAGCTCTTGGTGCTGTAAAAAATAAAAATATTTAAATCGACCCTCAAAACGTACAGATTAATATAATTGAAACGTGAATTAAAAGAAAAACGAAGGCACGTACCAAGTCCAATTGCTTCAGATCCTTTCATGATGCGGAGGCGCTTGCATGAATTAACAAACATCCTGAATGATAATTGATAATTTCGAATTAAATCCAACTTCATAATAATCACAAAATATTTTAGTGAATTTTTTTTATAATTAATTAATTAGGTATATTTTCAGGTGACTTAAATTGATAGTATGTGTGACTTACTCCCATGGTACGTCCCCCACGAGCATCCAGTCCCCATCCTTATCTTCATAAGTGGGCACATATTCAGAACTGTTCAATAGATCCATCAATTTCCCCTCATTCATGAAATCTATCATTCCTTGTTGGGTCCCATAATTACCTAATTAAACAAACATAATCATTCATATTAAAAACTCCAATTTTTATCATATATATATATATATATTAATTTTAATATAAAGTCTAATAACAAGTTTCGAATCGAAGAGAAGAAAGTTTGCTGTTAGCATTTGGGATGTATTAAGAGTAAAGATAAATATTATGAGCACCTGACCACTGTGCTCCACACTTTAGTGAGAGACTTAGGTTCGATTCTCTTTGAAAACGAATTAAAGTGGATTGGAGAAAATTCTTGAAGTTATTGGAGACTTGTTGAACTAACTTTTAACTACTAACAATTAATTTTGACGATAAAAAAAAAGGTTTTGAATTGAGTTCGTCGTCAGTATAATATACAAGTATTTTATGCTGATGTTTACGTACCCATAGTGAAGGAGCTGAACATTTTGGCTAGAGCGTCGGAGAGTTCTTGGTAGCTCTTGTACATTTTCAGGTCGACTTTTCGGAGATACGGTGCTCCGTCCATCGACACCTTGACGAAGGCGGCCCCGCCTCCGCCGCTGCATGCCGCCTCCTCGTCGCTGCTCTTGTGATTGGCCATTACGTTCTTGCGGAAGGACCGCACCGGCGGCCAGCCCACCATTTGTGCCCTAGAAAAAATTAATTATTGTCAAAATTTATGTGACATATTGTTAATATTTTGGAGACATATTGTTACGTGTGATATTCGTTAGACATGCATAAATTATTATTAATAAATATATTATATATATTTTTAAAAGCAAAATATTACTTGGCCGGTGGCTTGATTGGATCTTTAGGAGGAACCTCAGGCTTCTTCTCCATGGAAGAGTTCTTCAAGCTCTCCTTTAGATCTAAGCCGTCCGATTTGGACTGAAGGTTGAGCTTCAGATCAACGGTCTCCGAGAAGCCTCGTTTGCCGTTGATCTTGACGGCGTCGCCGCCGCCGGGCAGGCCGAGACAGAGCTCGGTTTCCTTGAGATTCAGGCCAACTTCCATGTATCTTCCTTTCGAATTCTTCTTTGTTCCTTTCTCTTTCCTACACTACTAATTGATGAGAGAGAGAGAAAAGTGTGTGTTTTTGTGAAGTATAATGATAATATCGATCAAAGGGGAGAAATATGTAACACCTTTGGTGTACATAAATATACCAATGGTTGCATTAGGCAATCGAGTTTCGACGGATCGCGTGCCGCCACGTGGCAGGTGAATTACTATATTGATCTTCTAGGATCAAGAGCATGTTACTAAAATAATTAAAGCTATTTTCTTTACCAACAAATAATAATACTAAAGAAGCTGGGGGGCCCCACGCCAAAGTTGTAACGTTTATTATATTATAAGAGCTTAATTATTTATTTCAATTTTTTTTTTTATGAATAATGGCTCAAGTGGATTGTTTCTTTAATATTTTAAAATGGAATTAAAATACAGAAATGAAGGGGAATGGCATGATTAGGGGAACCATTTAATGGATGTGGTCCTTAAAAGAACCATCATCAATCTTCCCCTCCAATTAATGGCCGTTTACACCTATTTTTATTTTATTTTATTTGAGAGATTTATGTATATTGTATTAATTCTATTTTGTATTATATTTTTTGAAATGTACGATTGAATCATCTAGATACATTATTTCATCTATGCTGAGTTACGGGATTAATACCAAAATCGTCTCGAAACTATTTTACTTTCTCGATTTGGTCTCGTAATTATCTAATGTTTCAATTTAGTCTCATAACAATTCAAATCTAACTAAAGTTAGTCCCAAGTCGTCGAAAATGACATAAAAGACGTCGTTTTACTCACGTGCCGCGTGGGCCAATTCCGCCGAAAAATATGACAGATGACCGGCAAGTGAGTAAAACGACGTCGTTTTATGTCATTTCC
>JAPKLY010000055.1:1315327-1332946 GCA_026898435.1 Prunella vulgaris | reverse complement strand
CGATTTTGGTATTAATCCCGTTGGATTATATATGGTGATGGATTTTAGGGTTGCGGCCAAATAATTTTAGTATAAATATGTCTCTTATTCAATCCTAAGAAAATCGAAATAGTAAAAAAAAAAAGTGTCCCAAAATGTAGTTCATATTTTTTAAAAAAAAATTTATAAAATAGTTCAAAAAATTGACATTGATTACAAATTGGTTCTTTGCAAAAAAAAATTATGATTTTGTGGAAATAAAATTTATACATTTATATAAATATTTTGGATTAGTCTTGTATGCACCAGTTATACGGTGCAACTGAAGTTCATTTTTAAAAGTTACACAAAATACTACTGAAAAATTACACATGTTATTACTGAAAAGTGTATCTTTCATAGTGTAATTTTTCAGTAATAATTTGTGCAACTTTTCAGTAATAAATTGTGTAACTTTTAAAAAAAGAACTTGAGTTGCACCGTGTAACTAGTGCACAAGAGACTTACTCAAATATTTTGAATCAATTTCTAAATATAATTATTTTTTAAAACCAATATGTAAACGCCCCATATATTTTCTACGTAGTTGCAGTATTAATTTCCAAAAGGGATTAGTTACGATTAAGACATGTGATCCAATTGATGACGAACGAGTGTAATTAATGACATCATTAAATATATATATATATATATATATATATATATATATATATATATTTTGAATGGAATTGAATAATGATGCATGGTTTTGTATATCCTTGTATAATTTGTTATACTCTCTTTTGGTAGTGCTATGAAATTAGGTAAATGTTGGAAATCTAACTTCACTTTGATTATTGATTAATTAGGGAATTTTTTTGGGACAATTCATAATTATTGCAATGCATGACTTGACAAAATGAAGAAATTGTACTTTGGATACTTAGACAATGCTCAACAGAATTTGAAATTGGATTATTTTAAGCCACATTTTTTGTTGCGTAATTATGTTGAAGTCAATACTAATTTCTTGATGTGCCTTTTCAACAAAAGGATTTTAGGCCTACTGCTTTCAAATGATTCTAAATTAATTTTTAATTTTTCTCTAATCAATTTATTAAAAATTCTCTCATCTTTCTAACTGTAAAACCAGCCACCCATTCCCCCCTCTTCCATCATCTGCCACGTGGAGAAAGCAAAAAATAAAAAAAAATTCATATATTTTAAACTGTGTTTCAATATATTTGTTAATTTTGATATTTTTACTGAAATAAAAAAATATATATTTTTAGCAATTTCAATATTGTTTAATGTTTAGAGATATGCAACTATTGAATATGGAAAAAAGAGAATAGATTGAGTGCAAAGTATATTTTTCAAGTGTAAAATACTAATTTATTGAGTGCAACATATATTTTCTAATAAAAAGAGAAAAAATAGATCTTTTTAAACTCAAGTTCACATGAATTCGTATCATTGTTGTTATTAATCACTGTCACTGGTATAAAAATATAGTTAGTTTTTAGTAGTGATAGAAAATATGCATAATATATACTCTTTCCGTCCAAACTCTTTTTCCCCTTTTTTCCATTTTGGGATGTCCCAACTCTTTTTTCCTACCTTAAAAAGTAAATAATTTACACTCACAAAAGTCAATGAAATACATTTTTTATATTTTGTTAATTAACTTCACGCTCACATACTCTACTTTTTTCTTAATCAGTGTGCCCATGTCTTTTGGAAAAAAGACCTTGGACGGAGGGAGTACTATATAGTGATAGTGTATACATATAATAGTGGTAATTAGTACAATCAAATTCACCATAAACTCGAGTTCATAGAAATTTTGGGAGAAAGATAAATTTTAGAGGGGTAATCTTGAAATAAATGTGGAAAATTTTGTAAAGCAACAAGCATTTTGAATGATTTAAGTCCAAATATGACAATCATATTTAAATAGAGAAATAATTTAGTTTGTTTTATAATAATAATTAGGGTGTCACTTGTTTGAAGATTTTTTTTAATGTGAATGAGAATAAATATATGCTAATTATAGTAGTAAATAATAACAGGATGATCCTAAATACTAAGTATATTTTCTCTTAAAAGGTAATTATTATTTTCATTTAATAATTTTTCTTCATACGATTATCCTAACCATTCCTTTATAAATTAAACAACTAATATATATTTTTATGTCGACTTTTAAAAAAAAATTAGAGAAAAACTAATTGAATGTTTGGATTGTAAGATTAATAATAAAAAAATATGCAATTGACAATTTTGCGCTCTATATCATAAACAAAAGTAAAGTGAATTATGGTTCTCCCTTCCAATATAAGAGGAGTACTTTAGTAAAAATAAATACAATGAATTATTATCATACCTCTTCTTTAAGATAATATTATCAATCATTCATAAGATAATTGAATTTTAGTTTTTGGATTTTTATTAATTTTGGGCTTTTGTCCATTAAACCAAAAAATCAAATTAGATAAGATAATTTAATTTATCTTAATTTATCTAACGAACTAAATTAGGCCTAATAATTTCATTTTTTATTTGCGTTGAGAAAAAAAAAAAACACTGTAAGTTGTATTTTTTATGAGATGAAACATAACAGCAAAAGGAAAAACATGATTAGTGGATTCATATGAAACTTTGTTGGACAGAATCACACGAAATACTAATCTCTAGATTATAATCTTGTTTAATCTATCTTGAGTTATTTATCTTGTCCATTGAACCAAATGAGTCATTATACTTCTTCCATTCCCAAAATGCTTATAAAGTATATATTATTCAAATATATAATGAGACTTGTAATTTAATTAAATTATTTTTTTGTGTTTGCACGTGTAATATATATATATATATATATATATATATTATAATTAAAATGCATATCAATTTCTTATGAGATTAAAAATTAAAAATAATAATTTATTGTATTTATCTTTACTAAATACTTCCCTTATATTGGGAAAAAGAATCATAATTCACTTCATTTTTGTTTGTGATATAGATGACAAAATTATCAATTGTATATTTTTTTATTATTAATCTTGCAATCCAAACATTTAAAATGAAATTATCTTATATTACTAATTATCTTAATCAATCAATCCAAACATACTATTTAAGTCACAAATAATTATTTTTAGATTATAATCTTGACTAATTTATTTTGAATTATTTATCTTATTTATTAAACCATACGAGAACTTAGTGTATATAATAATACAAATATAGGTTTGCTATGTTAAAAAAAAAAAATGATTTGCGTGAAATATAACAACTTGAGGGAATGATATATTAAGAATGATATATAGGAAGCAAGAAATAATTGAGGGAATCAGACTCTAAAATTAAATGAATACAGCTTTGCTAGTCGGAAACCCTGTACCCGATTGCCTCTAAAACGCTAAGACTCCCAATTTTTACCCTATTTTCATAAATAAATTTGAAAAGATCTTTAATATAATAAATTTGCCTGAATATTACCTACAAACAAATCTGAAAATACAAAATCTTTTAAGAACAAGTTTTATTGTACTAAATTTGTATCACAAGATATACTTGCTGATTTTATTAGTTATATCCACTAATATTATACACATTTCAATAAGTATAATATTACTAAGTACATCTTGTGATATTAGTAATTAAATATATCTTATAGTATAAATTTAGATGAATAAGTTTCACAAGAATACTACTCATTTAAAAGATAAAAATTTTACAGATAAGTCATGGACAATCTTTATTACCTAAAAATATACTTCGTCCCATAGCAACATGCAAGAGAGAAAGCGCACACAAATTAAGAAAAAGACATCTTTTACTTTCTATTGCATGTTGTAAGTGCATATTGTAAATATAATAGTATTAAAAAATATTTTTATTTTTGGACTTAGAAAAAAAATATTTACAAGTTCCTATTGAACAGATTGTGTAATTATTTTGGTTGAAAAATTTATAATCATAACTAAAAAAAATATTTATTTTATCGGGATGTATGGTTGACTAAGCACCAGCCTTGGACTTCTAATCATTAATACTTGGTTCTTCAATCAAGAAACCCAGCCCCCCTCCCAAATTTATTTTTATTTTTTAATTATCTGATCTTTAAATTTATTTTTATTTTTTAATTATCTGATCTTTAAATTTATTTTTATATTTTTTTTTAAAATACCATTTTATTATAACTTTTATAAAAAAAAAATCATTTCATTTAAAAACGGATTGTAATACTATACAACAATTTATAAAAACACTAGCTAAATTTCTCTCTACTTGATGAAATTCGTAATAAATGATAATAGAAAATTTATAAAATCAAAGTCATACATTTCAAATATGTGATAATTTAAACATCATCGATACAATCATAATTTACCCACGAGTAAGTCTCCTGTGCACCAGTTACACCGTGCAATTCAAGTGTATTTTTAAAAAGTTACACAATTTATTACTGAAAAGTTGCACAAATTATTACTGAAAAGTTACACAATAAAAGATATATTTTTCAGTAATAACATGCGTAACTTTTCAGCAGTATTTTGTGTAACTTTTAAAAAATGAACTTGAGTTGCACCGTGTAACTGGTGCATACAAGACTAATGCTACCCATTTATATTTAATAATTTAAAAAAAAAATCTTTAAAAATGTGGATAGGTGTGAAACCAATGTAGCTAGTTCAAAGATTTGAGGATCAATCGTAGGGCTCCAGTAGAAGCTGCATGTTTAAATGGGGTCGGTTAGATGTTGGAGGGAACACATCACAGCAACTCAAGCAATCACTCACCAATTTCCTATATATATATATATATATATATATATATTACACACAGACACACTCATGTTTGTGTGTGTGTTTTAAGAAAAAAGATTCTTGGAGGAAGCTGCCCACCACCATTCTGCCTATTAATGCACACATGAAGATATCATTCATATTGCACGGATATAATATATATATATATATATATAATATTAGGGAGTTTTTTTTCTTTAAATTATATCCGATTTTGATTTTATTTTAGTCTCCTAAATTTAATTTTTATTTTAAATTTGTCCCTGCTAATACGGTGATAATCCATTTATGTCAAAAAAAACTTGCAGACTTTTCTTTTTTAGACGTCTGAAAAGAACTTACAAAAAAAAAAAAAATCATTTCATAAATTTAATTCTTACAATATTTACATATTTACACAAAATGTTATTACTTTTTTATTTTTTGGACCCACACTACACTCAATTTAACTAATTTTTACTTTATAAATAATATTTTATCAAATTACTTCTGAAAATACTTTTTTTTTTATTGTTGGGTAACTTACATATTGGTTCAAAAAAGTAGTTATATTTATAAATTGGTTCACAATTTCTGCACAGAAGTATAATTTTTTCCTCACAAAAGTATATTTTTTTCTGCACAGAAATCTATTTGCAATTTGTGTCAATTTTGTGAATCATTTTGTAATTTCCCCTTTTTAGGGTATTATATTTTTTTCATAACATGCGTGATTATCCTCATTTGCATATTGCTTATAGGACAAATGGAGTATAAAGTTTAATTAGTTGAAACCAAAAGATCACTTCAGCAGTTAATGACTGGGTTGTCAGGGACGAAAATTAGAAGGCCAAAGGACTAAAAATAATATTAAAAAAGTTATGGTGACTAAATTCAAAATTGGTTAAAGTTAAGAGACAAAAGAATATTAATTGAAAAATTATAAAATGATTCACAAAATTAACATTAATTACAAGTTGGTATTGTACAGAAAAAAATATTTTTGTACAGGTTATACTTATTTATAAAAATGTGAACCAATTTATAAATATAATTAATTTTTTCAATCAATATGATAGTAACACAATATTAGTCCCGATAGATTATGACTATTAGGGTCACTTCTACATTAATTGATGGTATTTAGGTCAAATACAATATTTTTTTTAAATTAAATTCATCGTCTCACCTCTTTAATTGTTTTTAATTGATGGCATTTAATTAGGTCAAAATGAGGGACTTGACGAGAGGATTAATTTTGGATTTATTTCAAAATTAGGTCAACAATGCGATTAGATTTATTTTAATGAGGAGGTATGGTGTGAAAATATTTTATCATAAGTTTATCATAAAATTATTTTAATGTATCAAATATTTGGTCAAATGTATCAAAATATTCATCAGGTGTATCAAAAGTTGAAGTCAATATACAAATTTTATTGACCTCAACTTTTGATACACCTGATGAGATTTTTGATACACCTTGTTAAATGTTTGATACTTTAAAACTTGTTCATGATAAACTTATCATGAACCATTTTCATACAATACATTGCTTATTTTAATTAGTGAAAAAGGGTAAAAATACCCATTTTTATAAGAAAAAAAGTTTTTTACCCACCACCAAAAAAATAAAAAGTTTTATACCCATATACCTCCTTTTTCCCCATCCCACCCCACCCTCCTCCAACCCAACCTAACTCAATACATAAATTAAATATCCCCTACTCAAATTAATTTTATATTTCTTATATTAGTTCTAATTATTTACTATTTATTAATTAATGAGAAAATTTATAAATATTTAGCACAACTTATAATGATTGATTTAAAAAGTGTCGTACTTTATTAATATAAATAATATTTTTTATTAATTTATGATTGGATAAAAAAATTATTAATTTTTTACTAATTTATTAATTTAGATTTTATAAAAAAAATTAAAAGAGTGGAATAGGAATAGAGGAATATGAATGGGGTAAGAAGCAAGATAGTGGGCAATGTGGGTAGAAAACTTTTTTTTTTTAGGAGGGGTGGGTAAAAAACTTTTTTTAAAAAAGAAATGGGTAAAAAACTTTTATTTTTATAAAAATATGTAGTTTCCTTTTTGTCCCTTTTAATTAATTGTTATTTTGAGGTACTAGTGAATCTTCCCATCTAAATCCCAATTTTTTATATTAATTTTTTTTTACCATAATTCAAATATATATATATATACTAGCATGTACACCCGCGAATTTCGCGTTATGAAATAAGATTGAATGTATAAGAAAAAAAGTTATATATTTTTTGTTATTTAATTAATTTTTAAATAAATATAATACTCTATTATAAGATAATCAAATTTATTTGATTACTTAATTTTTTGTATTGATTCGATTAAATAATGTACAAATCAATTTTAAAATTAATTATATAAATGTCATATTTGAAGAAAATTAAAAAATATTAAAGACTTATATTGTTATATTTAAAGATAATCAAGAAACTTTTAATTTATAGTTTTTTTTATTATATGAGTATGTTAAAAGAAAATCAAGACTATAATATTTTATAAGATTATTCTATTATTATATTTTAATTTTAATTTGTTATATTTAAAGACAATGATGAAATATTTATTTTATTCCATTATATAAATATATTTAAAGAAAATCAAGAACATAATATTTTATTCGATAATTTTGTTATGATTTTATAAGATTTATTTTGTTATGATTAAAAAATAATATCATAAAATTTAGCCACTCTTTCAATGATAATAACAAAAGAGGATTAGATAAATAAAATCAAGAGATAATATTTCATAAGATTTACTTTGTTTTTTATCAAAAAAAAAAAATAGAATAAGATTTAGTCACTAATGATAATAACAAAATATAATTAGATCTGAAAATAATTTATGAAAAATATAAGGTCAAGAATTAATTCTTTATGTCAGAGTTGAGAAAAGATAAATTTTGAAATCGAGAATTCAAGTTGATTTCATAACTTCGTCTTTATATAATATAAAGATATAAATATTTATTCGATAATATAAATCTAGACATATATAATTTGAGGTTATTTTATTCAGATAATATTTAAAATATGAATGTGCTATGATTTACGTAAATATGTAAGATTTGAATTATAAAATTTTATTATTATATAAGTATGTTAAATAAAAATTAAGAACAAATCAAAATATATTTATTAAAAAAATTAAGAACATAAAATAGATTTGCTAATAATTAAACATTACCTTCAAAAGAAAACCACAAAAATTGTGTAGCAATAGAAAAAAAAATTATTTCACCAAATTATTAGATATAAAATACGAACCTGCAAAAAAAAAAAACCGAACATAAAAAGATAAATAAACAATTTGAATATTATAATACGATAAATAAGAACACCAGAAGATAAATAAGAAGAAGCAAGAGACGCACAAAGAAATAAGGTTAAAAGATAAGAAAAATAATGTTTATAGAGTTGAAATTTATAGAAGTATAGAAATAAAGATGAACGGTTGGGATTAAAAAAAATAGATATAGGATTATATTATGAATATATTTATAAGATTTATATAAGAGATTTTATAAATATATATTTCTATACTTCTATAAATTTCAATATTATACTTTAGAACATCTTTTTTTCTAGAATTATAAACAACTTACGGTATATATGACGCAGACACAATGATTTTAAATCGAACCTATAATTAAAATTAAACATAAAATATAATAAACAATATCAGAACATTAAAAACATGAAAAAGGAGAACATTAAGAAAAACAATAAATAATTCAAACATCAAAATTTTTAATGCTAGAATTAATGAGAATTGAGGATTTCGAAATCGAGCATTCTGGTTGATTTCTTAACTTCGTCTTTATATAATATTAAGATAAGATATATAGATTAAATTGTACTCTCTCTATCTCACAGGAATTTGCACATTTTCCTTATTTGGACGTCCTACACAAATTTGCATACTATTAAAAAAAACATTGATTTACGCGTACACTCACAAACTTTTACACATATTTACCCATATGCCACTATTTTATATATAAAACACATTTTCCTTAAAAAATATGTCGTCCCATAGGGTGCAAATTCCTACGGGACGGAGGGAGTATGTTATTAAAAAAATGATTTTATCTATAGTTAAGCCATTATAATTTGACTTTAAATCGTTAATTTCTACATAAATAAAACCCTAGCTAATTATATATCATTATATATACTATATAGTAGCTCTAACTCGCATATGATTTCATGCATGACATAAAAGGGTTATGCAATAATTCATGATTGAAATTAATTAAATATGATTAGGCAGTCTGTTATTTTTCGTTGTTTGAGGACCCATTGTTCGCAAGGTGTCATTTTAACAAATTATGAATACAAATGATTTTTCATTTATTTAATTTAATTCATATGGTGTACTTTAAATTAATTTTACCCTATATCTCAACACGTGGTTTCCTAACTTTAGGCAAAATAAATAAATTAAAATAATCAAATCAATAAAGTTGGGTTTTAAGTATTTCACATGTTAATTAATATTAACTAAAATAAATACATGAATTTGTTTGAATATATGCAAAATCTAACATTTCATAAAATTTCAATGAATGTTAACTAAAATATACAGTTACAAAAAACATGATTATGAAAAAAGAATTTCGCCATTTTTCTTTTTTTTTTTGAAAGGGCCATTTTTCATTATTAGTGTGTGAATGTGTGTATGTTTTTTTTTTTGTTGTAAGATGAAATCATATATTGTAGTGAAGATGGTAGTTCAGGGCATCATCTAGTCCAACGAGATGAATAGACCGGTTAAAATGGATTGGGCTCGTTGGATCAGCCTGTTCCGCTACATTAAAATTAAGATTGAACCAAGCATTTTTAAGTTCGTAAGGAGACGGGCCTAGATGAGCCGCCCATTTGGGACGTGGTTTGGGCGGGGCCCCCTGCCAATGTATATTTATTATATATGTATATTTGTGCATTAATACATACTCCATCTGGCCACCAAATATATGCATCTCTTTTTACACGTGGTTTAATGCAATATGTTAGAGGATATTTTGAGGTATTGTGAGGTTCGTTTATGAAAAAAGATCATATTTTCGGAAAGAGTATATGATGTACTTTCCAAAAATATGATCTTTATTTATAAAGGGACCTCACAATACCTTAAAATATCCTCTGACATATTGCATTAAACCACGTGGAAAGAATGGTGCATATATTTGGTGGATAGAGGGAGTATAGTATATTACCGATCAAAAAAATACATATATTATATTTATTTTTCAATTTATTTTTTTTTATTTTTTTAATTCATTCCAAACAAAATAACATATTCTCGTGTCCCTTTCACCAAAAAGGAAAAAAAAAATCTAGCAGTTATACATTAATTATTTTCTGATTATTAATTTATTTGTGAACTTTATACATTAATTTATTTTGTGAACTTTATACTGATAATCGTGCTATTCTTAAGATTATTAATTTATTTTATTAACTTAATTTTATGAAATTTGTAACTCTCGTGACATTTGTATTATGAATGACGAACTTTACTTTATGAGATTTGTGACTCTTGTGATGATATGATTTATTTGATGAATTTAGTTGAAATCATAGTTCATTTGATTGGAGCTTTTGTGGCTCACCATATTTTCAGCTCGTCTCGCCCCCACTCCGCTAAAAAGTGGCTTTTGCGGGTTTAGGCTTGCGCTGCCCTGTCTGCCCGTTTTGACACAATTAGAGATAAGTGATGCACAAGGTGAATCTATTTTTTTTTTTTTTTTTCAAATATGATGAGATTATGAATTTTAGTAGGGTGATAATTTGGACCGTATGGTCCATTCCAATGCAATCCAATGAGATAAGTGATGTGTAGGGTTAATCTAAATAATTAAACTTATGTATATTTTGTGTATTGTACCATCTGTAGATCAATAGTCAATAGTTTTATATAAATTTTGTGCATCGTACACTACTTATACTATTGCTCTAAAAACTAGTACCATTGCATGTAAGGATTAATATTATTTGCTAGTGGTGCTTGTGTGCACAAAGTGTACAAAAAATATTCTCACTACTCCCCCTGCTCCACAAAGATAGCTTTGTTTTCTCTTTGTATCTTCTCACAAACACTTACTATATTTGCATCTTTCCAAGATTTGAGGATTAAATGAGGCTAGGATAGAACTGCTATAACTATGAATACTAATGATTAGTGATTAATGTCTTGAATGAACTTTGAATGCTTGAAGAATGCAAGAAAATAAGATTTGGGACTTGAAAGTTCATGATCCTTTATTATGAGCCCTGAGCTATATTAATAGTACAAAGAATGTTGTTCTTCTTGACTCCTATAATTTTTGCACTAATAGCAAAGACTTTGATCATACCATGAGTGAAGAAGGTCTACTCGTTGGGCGATTTCTGGCCCAATGGATGAGCATCCTAAGCTCCGGGATAATATTACCATTGCATGAGGTAAAATCCCATTCTTGATTTAGTAGAACAATGAATTATCTTTTATTAAGGTTACTGACTCTTACTTAAACGAGAAAAGATCATTTGTCTTGCAGTTATACTGACTCTTACTTGAACGAGAAAAGATCATTTGTCTTGCAGTTAATTCTTAGGGATCCATGCTAAGGTTAATGGGTTAATTTGACCTCAGGCCGAGCTCGTTGGGGCTTATCACGAGGTGAAAATATTCAATCCACAAAAATGATATTATTAAATTTTTATTTACATCTTTACTCCTATGCATCATTTTATTTTTCAAAGTAATATCAAATATTAGTAATTGTCACTATGAAACGAGTACACATAGAGACAGAATGAGAAAGCAAAATAAAAATTTAATTAATCTGCTAAATATATATAATAATTTCAATTTGTAATGTATAGAAAATTTGTAAGTTTATCATTATGTAATTTTTGTAGCTTTGGCAATAATATAATGTGAACTAATTGCACTTTGCAATTAATATTCAATTAAACAATAGCAATTGATGAAATAAGTAATATTGGAACTAGTATTATCATTTATTTGGTGACTGGTGTGCAACTGAATTTTTTTTCATTAATAATCAATAATTATAAATATGTAAAAATATGAGTTACACATTCTATATATGCAATAGAACGCCAAACTTAACATAAAAAATAACAATTCTATAAAACAGAAATTGCTAACAAGTAAAAATGGAGTGATAAGTCACATGATCAATGGAATATATTATATTAATGGACGCCATTAATTTCAATCAAATACATAACTCAACTTTTGAAGTATTAATTAATAATTATATGAAGTTCGATTATAGGTTTTTATTATCATACAAATATTTCATGTATGGTATTAAGGTATCCCACCTCGGTAGTGAGTGTGGTTTTGGGTGAGTTTATATAAGCATGAGCAATCCTCTCACTTACAAACTGATTTTAAGTGTAGAGTTAGACCTTCATACACATGGTAAACTTCATACCCGTACATTGAAAGATATACAGAACTTCGTACCTCAGACACCTGTAAAAATAAATTAAATTAATATAAATTTAAAATGTTGGAGTACCTTTTTGCAAATGAAAAAAAATATATTGTGAGACAATATTATGTATAAATATGGAATTAAAAGAGCATGATATGTCAAAAATTTCTCCTGCATAACATGAGCATATATCAATTAGCATTGATCAACATCACTCATTCTATATATATAAGATTTTAACAGCCCACGGTGGTGACTATGGGACAGGTCACATCCTCAAGAGAAGGAAACATCCCCAACCCTAGCTGTGCCCTTGCCCCATCACTATCCTACCCCCCACCCCACCCAACCCTTCTTGATTGTTCTATACTACCAATAAATACATACAAACCTATCATATATATCCTCCCATCCACATCTTTTTCTTTTTTTTTCCCAAAAATATAATAGTCACTAATACAGATTTACACTTAGAGAGTTGTTATTAACAGCTCTCTAACTGTGAAGTTTACTTAGATAGCTGTCTCTTAGAGAGATCTTATTAGGGCTCTTTAAGTGTAAATCTGTATTAGTGAGTACTTGATCTTCTTTGGAATTTCATCTTATTTTTTTATGTATGTAATGTAACTGAAACGAATCGACTCAGAAATATTCGCGCTCATTTTGGTAAAAGATTTGCATCGGCTAGAATATACTTGAAATGAGTTATTCGAGTTGTTCTCGAACTGAAGTTCGAGCTAAATAATGATGGACTCGTCAGGCTCTCTCGCGTGCGTAATCGAGCTCACATAATTTTTGCTACTTTTATCCATAATTAATATGTAGTTTACTTATAAATATACTCTCTAACTCAAAAAATTTACATACATATATGGTATGTAAGTTAATAAATCAAGCCGAATTCAAAAAATTGTGCTGGATCAAATTCGAATCGAATTTCGAAATTTGAATTTTTAAAGTGTATTGAGTTAAGCTTGAATTTAACACTATTCAAGTCGATTCATATGCAGAGTAGGTATGCGGATCTAAAGTTCATATGAATTTATGCATAATTATTATCACTATTATGCATATATACTATCATTATTATAAAAATATACTTAATTTTATGATTGTGATAATGTATATGTATAATAATAATAATAGTGATATTTGACACAATCAAATTCACGTGAATTCAGGTTCGTAAAATTCTTTTTTTCTCCATGCTATCATCAATTAATGTCCAATCTGTATTGTATTTAATAAAGCATGTACTAGTATAAGATATATATATATATATATATCAAATTGGAAAAAAAAATCATAAGGAGCTTATAATGCCAAAAGGAAAGGTCTTCTTAAAGATAAAACACTATGCTTACACCTTTTTTGGAACTAGGTGCAGTCAAAATCATACAAGAAAACAAGATTGGGTTTTTCGATTTGGCTTTTTGGAAAAATGAAGAAATTGAATGCCTATCTAATTATATACTTATCTACTTTAAAAGAAAAAAAAAAGTTAAGAGAAAGAAAGAAAGAGACCCTTCCTTGAGTTTACTTTTGGAGTCTTATTAATCATTTTACAATATTAACCTTAAATTTGAGTTGTGTAGTGTTTGTAGATAGATACGTGGTCCAATTAAAAAGTCACCAGGTTGAGTTGGAACCCACATTGCACATGAAATATAACCAATCCAATTTAATATTTATTTCAGAAGTGATTTACATATAAATTCAAAAAAGTCACTATATGTACAAATACAAAAACTTATATGAATCCGAGTTCACGGTGTATCAATTATCACTATCATGTGTATATACTATCACTGTCATGTATATTCACTATCACTGTTATGCATTATCACTGTTTAAAAAATTAAGTACATTTTTATAACAGTGATAGCTAGTATGCATGAGTAACAATGATAATAATTATACGTAACAGTGTTACGAGTTAATGTGAACTCGAGTTCACAAGAGACCTTCTCATATACAAATAGGTGCTGTGCAGAAAAAAAAGTGCTTCTGAGCGGAAAAAAAATGTGCGTCTGTGCAAAAATTGCACACCTATTTATAAATATATATATGTGATATATTATATTCAGGGTGACTTACAAATAGGTTCAAAAAAGTCATTATATTTACAAATAGATGCTGTGCAGAAAAAAAATGTACTTCTGCGCAAATATTTTGAACCTATTTATAAATATAGTGACTTTCTTGAACTTATATGTAAATCATCCTTGTATTTATTTCAAATGCTTAATGCCGTCTTTTTTTTTTTAATTGTTAAAATATATTTTTTCCCATTAATGATGACCACTCTTCTACCCTTGCTCACCCATTTTTCAGCTTTCTAATGTAACCAACATTTTTCTGACTATATTGGCTGGCGTTTTGGATGTGTATATATATTGTGAAAAAGAATAATTTTGTAAATAAAAAAAAAAACTTTGGCACTAGAAATTACACATTTTAATACATTTTTATGTAAGTCTTTTGTGTACCATATCTACCGTAGTGCATTATTAAAAAAGTTATGCTTATTATTACTAATTGAGTAGGTTTCTTGTGAACTCGAATTCACATGAATTCATATCACTGTTATGTATAATCACTATCACTGTTATTTATATATAATATCACTGTTATAAAAATATACTTGATTTTTTAGCAGTGATAGTGTATAAGTAATACTACCTCCGTCCCAGGAAAGTTTGCGGTACTTTCTTGGGCACAAGTTTTAAGAAAAAGTGTAATGAGTAGAATGTGTATGGTGGAGATTGTGAGGTAAAGATTTTAAAGGTGGAGATTTAAAGGAATATTTCCATTTTGGGAATATGCAAACTTTTGTGGGACAAACTAAAAATGAAAGTATGCAAACTTTTGTGGGACGGAGGTAGTATGAGATTTTTGAATTTTTTTTTTTAAAATCATAGATTTTTGAGTTATATACTCAAAAACCCAACTTTTTTTATCCCCCTCCCCCCTAAAAACTTAGAAATTTTGGGAGATAATTTTGAATACTTTTATGTATTAGATTAGATTGTAAATACTGATATTTGGTGTGAATTTGTGGATAGTGTGAGGGTATAATTACAAATTACGGAAGATGTCCTATTCTTAGGAGAGTACGAAAGTTTTCTTGGAACTAGCGAAAAAATAAGGTGTATTTTTAAAAAAGGAGAATGTATTATTTATTTAATTTTTTACATTGACTTAGATTATTCTCACTTAATTATGTACATAATTAAAAATAATTAAAAAAAAAAAAACTTATCAATGGTCAACTGATGATCCCCGGGTGTAGTGGTAAGGCATGCAAATGATTTTCCTCTTGATTACCCTAATTTGAGGAGACATCTTACATCAACTAGGTCATACAAAAATTTCCATAAAAAAACTAGGTAATACAAAAATTGGATTAAAGAAATAATGTGGTGATTAGTTAGCAAATTAAATGAAGTAATCCAGTTTATTATTAATTAATTAGTGTTTAGGGGTGGGCCCACAATGCAATATATAAGAATCTTGAGGTACAATAATAATTATTCCAAATGTTGGTTGAAGTTGGGACAATGGATCCCCATGGTGGGGCTCATCATCCCACTCATCGCTTTCGAAATTCGGATGGATGTCTTTCATAATTCTATATATATAATTCCACTATTTAACATACTCCCTCCATCCCAGGGGTATTTGCACTCCTGGGATGGCACACGGTTTAAGAAAAATGTATTTTTTAAATAAAGTAGTGGTATATGGATAAATGTGTAAAAAAGTTTTGTAAGTGTGCACGAAAATCAATGTTTCTCTTTTAAGTAGTGTGCAAATTGATTTGTGACAACAAAAAATAGAAAGTGTGCAAATTGGTCAGGGACGTGGGGAATATTTGTTAGGGTAGGCTTTTTATAAGCTTGTTTATTTTGTAATTTAAAATGGTATTGGTTGTTTTCATTATGTGGTATTACTGTCAAAATAATACTCCATGCGTCCCGCTATAAGTTGCTCGTACTTTTGGGCACACGAATTAAGATAAAAGTGAAAAAATATAAGTGATGTGACGAAAAAAGTGAAAAAGTATAAGTGATGTGATGGAGAAAAGTGAGAAAAGTAATGAAAATAGTGTAAAAAGTATTGAAAATAATAAAAAAATGAATAATAGTTTCCAAAAAAAAGTGAAAAAGCAAATAAACAACATATAGTGGAACGGACGAAAATGACAACATGAACAATTTATAGTGGAACGGGGGAGTATATTATAAAGAAATGATTGATAAGATACATAAAGAATACAAGTGAATTATACGATGAAACTCGAATGCACACACTTTTTTTTTCTGATTAAGTAACAATTTCATTCCACCAACTAAGGTACAAGGCAAGTTTGAACCAATTACAAAATTAAAAAACTAACAGTCTAACTCTAGTCTCGAGTTCACAAGCCAATCATTTTAAAGAATTTGCTTGTATAAAATTATGGAACATATATAAAATTTCAACACATGTAATTTCTATTAGTTTAGGAGAGAGTTGAAGAATTAAAGGTGTGAGGAAAAAATATAAACATTTGGAAAATAGACCTTTTAGAATTTTTTTAATCAGGAAAAAGTGAATTTTATTCAAATAAAAAGAAAACAATGATATAAGAAATACATTCAAGTTCAATATTTACAAATTTAAGCAGTTTAGAATCATTCTCAAATTTGCTAACCAGTAAGAATATGAAAAATTAAACAATCTAAGTCATTTACATAACCGAGCTCCAAAATCTTATTTTAATCCCATCTACAATTTTGTCTTTGAAAAAAGAGCTATTTCTAAAGATCATTGCATTTTTTAATAGTTCTAGAAAGAAATGTGTGAAATAGCTTAGATGAAAATTTATTTACAACAAAATTAATGTATAAAATTACATTTAGTATGAAATAGTTTAGTAATAATTTACCCTCAATTCGTATTCCATTATAAGGGTAGGTTTTATATAAAAATAGTTCATGATAAGCTTATTATGAAACTGTTTTTAAGTATCAAATATTTGGTCAAGTACATCAAAATATTTATCAGGAATTTCAGAAGTTGGAGTTAACAAAATTTATATAACAATTATAACATAATATCATTGCTCAATTATTTTATACTTATGATGAATTTTTTTTATATTTCAGGTCAAATATTTGATACTTTAAAATTATTTCATTATAAACTTATCATGAATCATTTTCATACAAAACTTTACCGTATTATAAATATCAATTTGAGCTACATATCAATGCTCTACCTCTACGTACATATATATATATATATATATATATATATGTATATTGTATATATATTAATAATTAATGAAGTTTTATACACCAAGAAAATTGAAC
>JAPKLY010000055.1:1261916-1315227 GCA_026898435.1 Prunella vulgaris | reverse complement strand
TAATAATTAATGAAGTTTTATACACCAAGAAAATTGAACAAAATGGGCCTCACCATGCACCTTCTTTTATTTTCCCATCTAACACGCGCTATTGTGGTACCATTTCAATTAATTAATCACCTTCATTTCATTATCACTACAACTCAAAAGAATTTCAAATGACTCAACTTTTCTTTATAATAATTTTTTTTAATTGATCATTTTGTTGGCATAAATTTTATTAATTTTTTACACATAAAATTATATCGTGCACCTGATGCATACAAGTTTTCGTCGTTTTCTTTTCGGGAGGATAATGACTCAGCCAAGTTTGTAAGATCCTATGCTGATTGTTAGGATATTTGTAAATAGTGTTAATTAAATTAGTAATTACCTAATCTGGGAAGATTATGTGACAGATGTGTATTAGTGATAAAATCAAAGATAAGATATCAAGTGTAGTTTATTACTTGTTTGGGAGAGTAGAAAGATGAAAGTTGATAAAATAGAGGATTAATTAGGTAGTGGATGGATATCATATTTTTGAGGCTCAAAAAAGATTTAAGTGAATCCCCTTGTTATGTGCATAATCTCTTTTTACAAGGTTTGATTTAATCAAGGATCTTTTCTTTTAATTAATTAAATCACTTTCTTGATTATGTTTCTTATGTGTCATGGATATAGGGTTAAAGTGTGTCTTGATTAAAGACCAAAATTAGCTAGACTTTTTACTCTTTGTTTCATATATAATTCAAATGTATGGAAATGTAATATTGTGTCATGATATGAGATTAGTCATTTATTAATAAATTTTTTTTTTTTAAATATTAAAATTTTAATAAATTTTTTTAAAAGTAACTATTATTCTCTCAAATAATAATAATATTTTTATTAAAAGTGACTCATGTGATAATTGAAGGAAAGAGACTATGTAAATCATAATAGAATATATCAACATATGCCATACATTGCATCATAAATTAAAGAACAAACAATAGCTTTGATAAATTTAAAATAATAGTCTCTTGTGTGTGTTGTGCAATTCAAATATATTTTTATAAAAAAAGTTCTACTATCAATGAAATGTTACTTTTATTTTTATTGTAAAGTCGCCATTGTTACGATTTAATAGAGAGTAACTTTTCAGTAAAATGGAGGTAACTGTTCAGTAAAAATTGGTACAATTTTTAAATAACAGTAATAGAAATGACTTTTAAAAAATGCACTTGAATTATACAATACACTTGATGCGTATAAGACTAAGGTTATATACAAAAAATTATACTTTTTTACTAATACTGTGAACTACTCCCTCTGTCCACCAAACTATTTCCCACTTTCCTTTTTTGTTTGTCCACAAAACTTTTTTCCATTTCCTTATTTGGAAACAACCCACACTCACAATAAAATTTTGGGCCCCACAATACTCATATTTTTCCCTTACTTTATCTATCATTTCAATATAATACTACTTTTCATTAAATCCCGTGCCCACAAAGAAATGGGAAAAAGTTTCATGGACGGTGGGAGTAATTTATATATATATATATATATATTTTAACTAACTGTACGTGCAAAGTAAGATGACCTGATAATTAAGGGTATGTTTGGTTCGTAAGATAAAAGTATCTATCCGTAAAAAACATACATATTTTTTACGGATAGATATTTTTATCTTACGAACCAAATGAGACCTAAAATAACTATTTCTGGGCCGTTGGCCCAACTGTGAGAATGACAGAGGTGGTCCTAATTGGATTTAGAGTCCATTTTCGTACCACAATATCTTTTTGGATCTCGTCCCACTTTAATTTTACACAATATATAATTTATTGGAATGACATTCCTTCCCCCATCACATTCAATCCCCACTATCAATTTAATCACAAATCTAGATAATTTAAATAAATAAATTACTCTCTCCATCCACAAAATTATTTTTCACTTTTTTCTTTTATTTGTTCAGAAAACATTTTTCCGCTTCTTATTTGAAAATAATCTACACTCACAAACAAAAATTTAAATCTCATGAAACATTTATTTTTTCTTACTTTATATATTATTTTAAAATAATGTTAATTTTTATTAGATTAGGTATTGTGTGAAAATAGTTCATGATAAACTTATCATGAAATTGTTTTAAAATATCAAATATTGATAAAGTATTATACAAACTATTTTCATGATATAAACCAGATTGTGATACAAGGTTTATATTTATGAATTTATTTTTTAGCCTCGTTAAAAAGTGGTTCATGATATGAACCACTTTCACACAATACCTACTCTCAAATATTTGGTCACGTACTCACGTGTATCAAAATATTCATCAGGTGTATCAAAAGTTGAGATCAATTAAATGTATAACAATTATAACATAATATCATTGATATCAATTTTTAATGCATTTGATGAGATTTTTGATAAACCTAATTAAATATTTGATACTTTAAAATATGTTTATGATAAGCTTATCATGAACTACTTTCATACAAATTTTTTTAAAGAAAAATAATTTTGTGGACGGATGGAGTAACCAACCAACCAGCAGATAGTCACAAATCATATGGAACATTTAATAATTCTAAAAATTTAATTAAGAATTTATATAAGGAGATTTTGATTGACTCTTCCATCCTCATATAGGCGTCGACGATAAATATCGAGTTAAAAAGTAAAAAGATAAGATCAATTCGAGCCAACTAAAACACTCATATAAATTGTTTGATAGACTTGTGTTATGTATAAAATAAATATGTATAATCAATTAAATATATTAATGGTTAATTGATAAAATAAAAAAAATTAAAGTTTTATGGACATCACAAATAGAGCTGATAATTTCGGTCCGACCCGGCCTACCCGATATTTGAGTTCGGCTCCATCTTACAAGCCCGATTAAAAAATGGATCTGTTCAGTCCGACCCGTGAATATATGAACTCGTTAATATGTAAAAGTAGGTAATTTTGGTCCGACCGTGAATATGATTTGACCCGATAGGTGGGTCCGGGCTTGATCATTTGCCAACTCTAAGTCACAAATGAATTAAACAAGTTAAATTTTGGAGCTACCATATCTTTGTCATGCATTTATATACATTAATACCTTGAAAGGGAAGAGTTCAATTGTTTATGGTCCAAATAAAAGGCCACCAAGCCCATTTGAATGTATGTTCAAGGCCCAATTAATTATGTCAACTTTCCATGTGACTTTGATAATGATATTTCTATTCTGCTTTTTTTTTAAAAAAAATTATTAATAATAATCTAAAATTTATATTTTTGTAATTATGGTTGATAGTCACTTGTTATAAAACGCCTTTTTGGAATTCCAATTGTCTCAACACATTGTTTTCACTTTTTGTTTGCATAATGTTCGGGATAGAGATTTTTTTAGGTCTCATAACTTTTGCTTTTTACCAAATACGTCCCAATAAAGTTAATTTATCAAATTACGTCCCAAATATTTATTAAGTATACAATTTACGTCCCAATAAAATTAATTTATCCAATTACGTCCCAAATGTCTATTAAGTATACAATTTATGTCTCAAATCTCACCGGATTTAACCGGAGTAAGCAAAACGACGTCGTTTTGGCCCCATGTGCCGATCATATGCCATTTAAATTGGGGTTTTCTGGCGTGTTGGTGACATGGAATTTATTTTTAAATTTTCAAATAATTTTTTTGCCAAAATAAAACATTTTACGCCTCCAAAAGAAATACAATGTTCTTCTACAATGAAATATTTTTGGGGAAGAAGAAATGCCGATACGAGGAGCCTCAAGTGCAATGGAGTTCTTCTGATACAATTGAATTATTTGGGGAAGAAGAGGACGAGATTCCTTTTAAATTAGGGAAATTTTTGTTTTTTAATTATTCATTTTTATTATTATTAGAAAATGAGGTGGAAATCCATTAATTCATTTTGACAAAAAAATTATTTGAAAATTTAAAAATAAATTCCATGTCACTAACACGCTCGAAAGCCCAATTTAAATGGCACGTGATCAGCACATGGGGTCAAAACGACGTCGTGTTGCTTACTCCGGTTAAATCCGACGAGATTTGGGACGTAAATTGTATACTTAATAGATATTTGGGACGTAATTGAATAAATCAACTTTATTGGGACATATTTGTGAAAAGACAAAGTTATGGGACCTAAAAAATCTCTATCTCCATAATGTTCAAAAGATATTGAAGCAATTAAAATGTAGTATTATATATTTTTTTTAAATTTCAAGTTCGAAACTCTCAAAGTGCTACCATCTTTTGATGAGTCGGCACATACATATTTAACTTATTTATATATATATATATATATATGTGTGTGTGTGTGTGTATTATGTCTAATGGAGTATATTTACTATTTTAATTTTGAAAATCTTAACTAGTTGCTCTTTATCCATATCAACATAATTAAATTGTTACCATAACTTTTATTGCTGGGCATATATTCCACTTGAAAATGACATTCCATTTTATATTTAATTACCACTTTAAAGTTTAAACATAAAATGCATAATTTAAAAAGAAAAATTAAAAAATATCTTAGGAAATATATGTCTATCAATTAATTTCTTGACATACTTCGCAATCATGCACGTTTATACGTGCTTTCGTATTGGTCCATGATATCACGTGAATCGCACGTGTATATTATTAGTTGGTGGTCATAAAATATTAAAGTAGATTTACGTCTCCTTGTGAAACTTGTTTACATTACTATATTTCTCCTAAACAAATTATTTATTTTTTCTAATTCACCTCATAAAAATTTCCATATCTCTAAATAAAAATACTTTTTAATTAAATATTCACTCCTAAAATTTGTATCTCATAATCTTTACTCTACGTTGTTAATTATATTTTTGTTATTAATTTATATATCCAAAAAGTACTCAAAAAATGTTGGGTACGAGACCAAGGGGTAATATGAAACTTATAAGTTATATCAATAAATGTATTTACTAATATCGTTACATTTTACACTGTAATTGTAATTTATAAGTTTAATAATATTAATGAGTATACATGTTATGATATTATAAATACATTTAGTAATATTAATTTTATATTATAAAATTTATTCATAGGCGCACGAGAGTATTGGCACGTGTTCATTTTCAAAACGAAAAATCAGTTGGGTTTATAAAAAAAAAAAAGTAAATATTTGTTTAGTAGTATAATGAGGTAAAAGGATGCCAAATTCGATTTTAAAATTATAAATTTAAATGATTAATTTTAATTAGAGAAATACGTAAATCTACGGGATTAATACTAAAATCGTCCTATAATTTTTTTACTTTTTCGATTTGGTCTCATAACTATGTAATGTTTCAATCTAATCTCATAACTATGTAATGTTTCAATTTAGTCTCATAACTATGCAATTTTTCAATTTAGTCACATAACAATTCAAATCTTACCAAAATAGTCCCAAGTCGCCGGAAATGACATAGAACGCCGTCGTTTTACTCACGTGCCGGTCACGTGTTATATTTTCCGGTGGAAATGGCTCACACGACACGTGAGTAAAACAACGCCGTTTATGTCATTTCCAGCGATTTAGGATTAATTTGGTTAGATTTGAATTGTTGTGGAACTAAAATGAAACATTACATAATTATGGAACTAAATTGAAATATTATATAATTATGGGACCAAATCAAAAAAGTGAAAAAGTTATTGGAAGATTTTGGTATTAATCCCTAAATCTACTTTTACTAAACAAAATCACAAAGTCTTCAAAGAATAAATTTTGAAATTAATATTATTAGATATATTTATTGATATCATTATTATATATAGTCACTTATTAACAAAAACTAATTATTGTAACGCTGTATGGAGTGGGTGTGCTTATAAAAAAAATTAATGGTTTTGAGAATCACTTTTTAAAAAGTGATTCTTCTCCATTTTTTTAAAAGGTAAGTAGAATGTAAAATTTACATTGAAATTTAAGTATTATTTTTGTTAAATAATATTATTTCATAAAACATGTGTATATTATGTACGGAGTGATTGATTGGGCCCTTAATTGAGTTTAGTGTTTATTTATATCGGCCCAAATTTATGTTTATCGGTTGGGCCTCTTATTGGTAATGGGAATTTAGATTATTTATTTTCATAATTCCAATTTTTTTTAATTAAACATTCTCAAAATAGATTTATTTTCAGTTTCAGATAATTATAAATTTCAAGGTTTTTAGGGATTTGAGCATATTAGACCTACATTCTGTTTTTATTATAATTACAAATTATTCAATAATGGTGTATTCTTATTTCTTGAGTAAGTTTCCTGTGCACCAGGTGCACCGTACAATTCAAGTGTATTTTTTTAAAAATTGCACAATTTATTATTGAAAAGTTACACAAATTATTACTGAAAAGTTACACCATTAAACATGTGTGATTTTCTAATAGCATTTTGTGTAATTTTTTAAAAATGAACTTGAATTGCACGGTGCACTTGGTGCATACAAGACTAAGGTTGTATTCTTATATTCTTTGTTATTGTGATGGATATAATTTATGATTCATTAATTGAATTTTATTAAATCTCACTTAATATACATTAAAAAAAAACTAAGCTCGTATGTTTATATATATACATACATATTTATTGGAAGTTATTTATTTGATTTGATATAAATTTGATTCTCAAATTATGAGTTGCATTGTAGTATATAATTTGAGGGATGCTTCTACTATATTTCTAAGTAGTGAACTATTATTTTGAACTTGGGACACTGCTATTATAAATGCAATTTTAGCATTTTGATCATGTCTGATAATTTTTCATCTTTGAAAAATTGGGAATAACTTTTAATTGGGGCATTTATGTATTGGTTAAAAAAATGACAATTTTTATAAATTGATTTAAAATATTTGTACGAACACGTAATTTTTTTTTTCACATGAACGTAGTTTTTATTTACACAGATTCTATTTATAATTATTGTCATTTTATTGAATTATTTTGTAATTTTTCCATTTTAATTTATGTTTTTTGGTCCATGAAGGCAAGTAACTCTTCTTCTGACACTTCAATTTTCTAATTCTCCCAAGAAAATATTTTCTTTTTTAACTTAGTTAAACCTACACTTCTAAACACAATGAAATATGAATTTCTCATTACCTTGACAAAAATATAAATATCTAAAGTTTATTAGGTCTTCCCTTAAATTTATTCATAATATAAATTTATGCCATTAAATGCACTTATTTAAATGCATTCGTTGATATCACACAATTTTAATTATATTGTAAATTCAATTCACAAATTCAATAATATCAGTGAATAAATATAATAATACGATTGAGGTACAATATAAGTGAATAAATATAACAATACACAATTTGTAGGTATTTGTAAGCCTAAGATTGAGGCCTTAGTCTTGTGTGCGTCAAATGCACTGGGCAATTCAAGTGTATTTTTTAAAAGGTTACACCAATTATTATTAAAAAAGTTATGAATATATAATTTTTAGTAGTATTTTATATAACTTTTAAAAAATACAGTACGAGAGATTTACAGATATGGATCCTCTGCTGGGCAATGAAACCAGCAAATTGTGCTGGGTACTAAAACAGTGACGTATTGTAAAATTATTTTCTCCTTTTTAGCTCATTATCACGGTAACAACAAAATCATGACTTGATCAAAAGTAAAGAAAAGAAAATATTTTAATAACACGTCACAATTTTACTATCCAATCCGATTTGCTGATTTTATTAGCCAACGGAGAATCCATTTCCGAGATTTACTCAAAAGATTGAGTGGTGTTGGGAATGTGGACGTGGCAAAAGTGACAACCAAATCCAGGCTAGTGATTACAAGGCATCTTCTTCTTTCTCTTCTGTTTCCTTTCTTCTATATCCAGATTTCAGATACAGGCCGGGCCCACACTACTCGTGGGCTGGTACAGGCCCATTTATGTTCGGGCCCAGCGTTTAGAGACAACACTCGTGTGTGTAGCGTGGGTTAGGGTGTTAAGTGGGGCTGCCACACTAATATTAATAGGCTAGGCTTGATATTTTTTTCCAAAAGTTTGCGATACATTTAAGAATATAATTTTTATTAAAAGAATATTATGAGTAAAATGTGTAGATGAAGATTATAAGGCAGAAAGATTTAAAGAAATATTTTCATTTTGAGAATGTACAAATTTTTGTGGGACGGACTTAAAAGAAAAATATGCAAACTTTTGTGGGATGGAGGTAGAAATATAATTTAAGTCTTTGAATTTGTAAAGTTTTAAATTAGGATTTAATTTTTTTTTATCAAAGTATAAGAGGGAATAAATTTTTTATCTCAAGACCTTAGATAATGAAGCTCTAACCACTTGGAGTATCTACATTGACCGACTAAATATTTGTATTTAGACATAATGTATCAAAAGCCTCTCAAACTATTAACTTTTATTTCAAAAGGCCTCTAAACTATTTTTTGTTATAAAAAACCTTAAATTATTAGTTTTAATTTTATGAGACCCCAAATAATGAAAATTCACGAATTTTGCAGAATCGGTTTAATATTTCACATCAGAAAATGATAAATTAACCAATTTCAACGATATTAAAATCGAATTTCAACAAAAGATACATCCCTCATGAATTATCGAAAAAGGTTTTGTGAAACAAAAAAAAAAATACTTTAAGGGTCTTTTTAAAAAATTGTTTAGAAATCTAATAAAACAAACAAAAAATAGTTTGAGAACTTTTCGAACAAAAAAAATTGATAGTTTAGAAGTTTTGTATGCATAAGCCTTGTATTTATCATCTTCTATGAATTTAATTTGGAAAACAAAATCAAGTCTTAAATTGAGAAATTAATAAAATAAAAATTGAGCCTTGAAATGAGAATTTTGTTAAATGAGAACATATACTTGAAAACTCAAATAAAAAATCAGATCTTTGTGTGATTTTTTTTTTCTTAAAATAATTGATACAAATAATACGTTAAGATATACACCGCACCTACAAACTGTATCATGTCCCATGCATGTTTCTTGTATTTTGAATTTTTGATAATGTTTATGTTTTATATAATGTATAAAAGGGATAAATATATTGAGTTCTTATAAATTTTGTAATTTTAATTTTAGCTATTATCTTTAATTCCACGTTGGACATTATCCCTAATATTTTTGTCAAGATACATCTCATGTTAATAAACGTGAGACCGTCTTATAATATGAAATCGATAAAAAAAATTAGAATTATAGTTAGATATGATAATATTTTAAAAAATATATAGTATAAAAAATCTCATTAGATGTACTATAAATTTGGATCAATGATATTATGTTATAATTGTTATATATTTTATGAACCCCAATTTTTTATGGCTTAGTCTTGTATGCACCAATTACACCGTGCAACTCAAGTTCATTTTTAAAAAGTTATACAAAATACTACTGAAAAGTTAAACATGTTATTACTGAAAAATTTATCTTTAATAGTTTAACTTTTCAGTAATAATTTGTGTAACTTCTCCGTAATAAATTGTGCAACTTTTTAAAAATGAACTTGAGTTGCACGGTGTAACTGGTGCACAAGAGACTTACTCATTTTTTATACTCCTGATGAATATTTAGATAGATTCAATCAAGTATTTGATACTTTAAAACAATTTCATGATAAGTTTATCATTAACTATTTTCATATAAAATCTACTTAAAAAATTATATATAAGATAATGATCAACTTTAATTATAAGGTACTGTATTGTATAGATCATTTTCATGATATGAACCATATTATGATACACGACTTATTTTTATGGGCTTATCTTTTTTATTTTATTAAAAAGTGACACAAATCCTGCTCTAATTCTAATAGTCTAATCAAACTATAAAATAAGGCAAAATTTTGTATGAAAATAGTTCATGATAAGCTTATCATAAACCAATTTTAAATCATCGAACCATTTAATTAGGTGTATCAAAAATCTCATCAGGTGTACCAAAAGCTGAGTTCAATTAAATTTATATATTGACCTCAACTTTTGGTACATCTGATGCATATTTTAATACACTTAACCAAATACTTGGTACTTTAAAATAATTTCATGATAAGCTCATCATAAACTATTTTCGCACAATACTTACTCTTTAAATAAGTCAGCTCTTAAATTAATAGGACCTCACTCAAAACCCGTAATTAGGAAAACATTCTCCAATTGAGTTAAGGAAGCATTAAATTTTCAGATATATATGTGATCTAAAATTTGTTACATTATTTATTTGAACATATATATGGTTTAGATGAATGAACAATGAATGTAGGGTTGGTGCTTAAATTGGTTTGTGGGGTGTATTTCAATTTATAGCACACGAATCAGCTAGGGTTGAATATTATTACACATGGAATTGATTGATAGATAATTGAAAAAAAACAAAAAGTCATTTTTTTGGTGGACCTATCAAATATATATGTGTGTATATATTGGTTAAAGTAAGGAATGCCCACGAATTTATTGCAATCCTACACTACTTTTGTCTTCTATATATATATATATATATATTATACTTAACATCCGGCCTAACATCGATTAACTGGGTTTTATAATCCACCGTTTATTAGATAGAAAATCATTTCAATCCATCTCAAAAGTTGATCGCACCTGATACGTTTCGAATTTGAGATTTAACAAATATCATACTTTTAAATTTTAAGATCCCACCATTAGGCTACAAAATTAGAATTGTGTAAAAATTTCTCATTACAAAATTTTTTCGTAGTGAGATTGTCTATGATATCTTCATTCTTCAACCTCTGAGCAATATGTCAACAAAATCATTTGTCTGTGAAATGAAATTCGTATGTAATTTATCATTTATAAATAATTTTCCTATAAAAATTCCGTAGACAAATTTTTTGTTGGTGATTGATAATGAATTAAAAAAATTTATAATTAGACAATTTTGTAAATAATTTTCACTACATATTCTTGTTGGAGTGACTTATTATATTTTTATACCTTTAATTGAGTCAAGTTTAATTGGCAGTACTTGATTTGCCGATCGAGCTCACAAATTTTATCGATCAAATATTATAATTGAGCTTGATTAGGGTCGCACATATATGTTACTACTAGTTTTACCCCAAATATATAAAATTTTATATATATTCAAATGCATATATAACATGCACTTGATCATATTTTCTTTTATTTATAATTCAACAAATTTTAAAATAATTTTTTTGGATAAATTTTTTATGTATTTCTGGTTTTAATTGAAGCAAAGTTATGAATTTTTTTGACAACGGATTATTTTCTAAATCTCAAACGCCAAGGTATATTTTGTTTTGAAAAAAAGTTAATTGGAGCAAAATTATGGGTGTCATCCACTTTAACTTTGGTTGTCTAACATAATTAATTTCCTTCCAAATTAAAGTAGTTGAAGATAAAAAGATTAAAATTAAGGTTGTTTTGTCTTTGTATATTTTGATGCTATAGCAAGACACAAGTAGAAGCAAGACATGACATATTCACACACATAATATTGACTCTTTTTGCACTGAAATAATGAATGAATTTGATGAGATCTCAAACAATAGCAGATTTTCATGTCATGTCCACTCTGCACTGCAGGCCTGTCTCCTTACATTTCTAATTTCAATTCTCTAATTCTAAAGGGGATTGTTATCATCCATCTCACTTGTTACTTTTTCAATAAGTCCAAAATCAAATCAAACTATTCCATATTCCATATTCAATTTAAAATTATTCAATAAATTTTATTTGAGCTCGGTTTAATTAATATATGTATCTGAAAATTAAGTTCGAACATGCATTTATGATTAGTACAGTCTAAAGCTAGCAATCCAAGTCCGAGCTCAATTCAAACTATTGTATGTAATGAGTAAAACTTGTGAAAACTAAGCCCTACTCGATTAATTAACAAATAATTTCAAACATGAGTTATAAAGTTCGATAACATTTCAGGTATAAATTTGACCACATCATGTTTGACTCGACTCATTTACCACCCTAAAATCAGGTCGTGAGCGTGTCAATTCAATCAAATATATATCTCACAAGTTAGTTAAAACTTATGTCACGTTTCATTCAAATTTAGTTATTGTTACGTTTTATTTCACGTTTTTTTCATCAAATTCAATTTGGAATTTTAATTATATTGACATGAATTTTTCAATCAAAATTAACATCAAGTTTTCTGTGACTAATTACACGGTACAATTGGTGCCGAATTGAATCTTATAAAATTAATAAAGTTCATATATATGATATACTCTCTCCGTCCCACTATATGTTGCTCATTTGCTTATTTACCTTTTTTGGAAACTACTATTCATTTCAATATTACTCCATCTGTCCCACAGGAATTTGCACACTTTTATTATTGGGACGTCTCACACAAATTTGCACACTACCAAAAAAGGAAATATTTACGTGCACACTCACAAACATTTATACATATTTACCCATATGCCACTACTTTATATATAAAACAATTTTCCTTAAAAAATGTGCCGTCCCGTAGGGTGCAAATTCCTACGGGACGGAGGGAGTATTATTTTCAATACTTTTTACATTATTTTCATTACTTTTTTCATTTTTTTCTATCACATCACTTTTAATTTTTCACTTTTTCCATCACATCACTTATACTTTTTCACTTTTACTTTAATCAGTACGCCCAAAAGCAACGAACAACTCATGCCGGGACGAAGGGAGTATCTCACAAGGTGTGCATTTCCCAAATATTAACTAATCTTGCCGACTAAATTAAAATTTTGGGTTGAAATTGGGACGTCCAAAACCTCATAATGAAGGTGTGGAAAGCAAAGTATGAGTTGCCTGACCTCGATGGCATATTATTTTCATCTGACTAAATGCCAAATTTCTTCCCCAAATATTTCATTTTCATTATTAATTGAGAAAGAAAATTTCATCTCATAATTTATTAAGTGTTTACAGCTTTTAGTTTCAAAAAATTTGGCACTTAAATTTTGATCTCATAACTATTTGAATCGTCCAATTCTAATCTTAATTTTGCCAAAAGGTGAAAATAACATCATGTTTTGCCATGCGTGGGCACGTGATGGTTGAATTTCAGACTTTCCTTTGATTGACGTGGCTGACAAATAATTTTTTTCGTTTTCTTTTTGTATTTTTTTTTTTTCATATTATTGAAACACTAATAAGAAAATATTAGCAAGATTGTCAGAAAATTCCAAATTCAATTATCACGTGCTCCGTGCATGACAAAAATAAAATTATTTTTATTTTTCCAGCAAAAATATAATTAAAACTGAACAATCCAAAGAGTTACGAGATCAAAACTAAAAATAAAAAATTTTAGTATTATAAATAGACACTCATTAAGTTATGAGAAAAAAAACTTCTCTCATTATTCATTTCTGTACAAAACACACATCCACATATACGTATATATGCGCAGAAAATAAATTTCATTCATATTATCATTTAAGAATTTAAAACAAACGCCCACTTAATATTAAAAAAAAACCAATATGCTCTTTCTATTTAATATATATACTAAACTACCTCCTAAAATTTTCAAATTAAATTTCACAATAATAATCACATATTCCATTTAATTCTAGTATGCGAGTCAACAAAAATTCTACTTCTTTCATCCATTAAATTCTAGACATGCATTTAAAAAAAATTAAAGGTAGTATGAATGTATGGTGTGATTATTTATAAATAAAATATCTTTTATGAAAATAATAATAACAATGATGATTTCTAAAAAAAGAAATATATATCTTTTATGAATGAACGAAAAATAAAATAATACATGAATTTAGTGTACATATATGTACTGTTATAGACAGCAAATTAAATTCAGTTCATACTCAAATTGTCGTCGTGTGGTGGTGTTGAACAAATATGTAATGACAACAACCAAAAAGAAAATTAAAAAAAAAAAACATAACTTTTTTAAACAAAAAAGCGCAAGTTTTTTTAATTAAAAGCAACAGGTCCAGTTTTTGTACTTATAAAAATTAATTTTTTATTCTTCTTAACAGAAATTCCAAGAAGTTTTCATCAAATGGCACTCACTTGGAAAGTAACTAACTAATTTATATATTAATTTTAAATTTTATGTGCAGCTTGTATCTATTATGAATCTAACTAATAGTTAAAAAATATGAGTAAGTCTCTTGTGCACCAGTTACACGGTGCAACTCTAGTTCATTTTTAAAAAGTTAAACAGTTTATTACTGAAAAATGTATCTTTCATAGTTTAACTTTTCAGTAATAAATTGTTTAATTTTTCAATTATAAACTGTTTAACTTTTTAAAAATGAACTTGAGTTGCACTGTGTAACTGGTGCATACAAGACTAATCCAAAAATATATATGTTTAAAATTAGAAATATAGATAGTGGAGACCATTTTGTCATTATATGAAAGGAATTAAAAGATATATACTTTAAAAAAAACATACATCAAAGAAAAAATTATTATTAATTATTATTATTATTTTAAATGGGCATTACTGAAATTTTAATAAAATTAACTTTGCTATGACTTCCTTGTTCCTTCTGATAAAAGATAAAAAATTAGGAAAATAAAGACTTCCTTTTTCTTTTCAGACACTAATTTAAGTTAATTAAATTAAACTTTAGTCTTATGTGTAGCTTAAGTGTGCATTTTGTTTAAGAGATTAAATAATAATTATGCTAAAACAGGATTATTCCTGCTAAGATATGCATGATTTGACAGGAATAATCCTATTTTAACGGGATAAACTATTTAGTCCCTTAAACAAAACACATCCTAAGAATATCTGTAAAAATGAAAAGTAACTTATGCTAATATTTAATTTCACTGAAAATAGAGGTGATTTTTTTTCGTGAAAAAATAATTTACTTTTTAAAAATTATAATTAAATTACACGGTATATTTAAAAAGTATATAAATACTTTATTTTAAAAAATATATATATATACGGTTGTTATTATCTGATAATGCACATTAAATTAAATTGTTAGTTATATATATATATATATATATATATAATTTTTTAAATTATATGAAAATTTGCAATTAATATTATATTTTATCAATCATTTCTTTGTCTTGATTTATTCTTCATGTAATAAGAAATAGATTCTCCATACTCTTCTAAATTAAAATTGTAATCATTTTAAACCTGACAATGAGAGAGAAGAAATAGTATTAAAGAGCAAATGTTCCACAAAGATCAGACATAAGATGCTATTTTCATAAATTAAGCATTTTTATTTATTTAATTTATCAAAAAATGATTTTAATTTCTAGTCTATGTTATTCCATTTATGTACCCATTCAACTTTATTAATTTTTTTCTACAAAAATTAACCAAAGAATTATTAAGTTGTTTGGAATAATTATGACATGTTGCATATATTCTATTTATATTGAATTACTTTTTCTTGGCACCGCTTTTAAGTACACCATTTTTTTAGTTTGAGAATTTTTATTCCAATTATATTTTATCTTGAGAATTTATTTTCTACATTGTGTGCACCGCACACAACTAATAAGTAATAATATTATTAATTGGCAAAGTATTGTATGAAAATGGTTTATGATAAGCTTATCATGAATAAGTTTTAAAGTATCAAATATTTAACTAGGTGTATATTGACTTCAACTTTTGATACACGTGATGTATATTTTGATACACTTAACCAGATATTTGATACATTAAGACAATTTCATGATAAACTTATCATGAACTATTTTCACACAATACCTACTCTTATTAATTTTATAATATTTTAGTTCTTAAAATGTTTTATTAGTTTTTTTTTAAAGTACTCCCTCCGTCCAAGAGAAACTTGTAGACTTTCATTTTTGGGACATCCCACAAGAACTTGCAGACCCAAAAAAAGAAATTCTTTCATGAATTTCACCCTTATAATATTTACATATTTACACAAAATGTCATTACTTTTTTACTTTTTGGACCCACATTACACTCAATTCAACTAACTTTTTTTATTTTATACATAATATTTTTACCAAATTACCCCTCATAACATCACTTTTTTTCATTTTATTCCATTTTTTTAATAGGCGAGATTCTCCCCCATTGTAAGTTGCTATGGGATGGAGGGAGTATATAGTAATATAGCTATCTACATTTTATTCCAATTAAAGAAAGTATAAGAAAATAGAGGTATAATGAAAATTCACTATTTGTTGATAAAACAGAAAAGGTGTATCTATGAACAATGTATAAGATGCACTAAATATTTTGGGTTAGTTTGTTTTAGTGAAGAGTATTAATAAACAATTATCTCTTTTTTATGAAATAATTGCTTCAATCTCTTTTTACGTGGATATATGATTAATTTTTATCATATATCAGTATCACATGAACCAAATATAAAAAAAAGATAAAAATATTAATTCTTCCTAATCCAGCAAAGTGAACTAGTCATTTGATTTTTATCTTATATTTTAAAATAACAATAACTATAAATAAAATTATATAAATGAACTGATGTCACACTTCTTTACAAATTTGTATTTTAAGATGACATGAAATTCTTTCCTTGCAAATTCAAACTTTGCTAACCACAATTTGAGCATGAGTATAAAAAAATTAAAAAAAATGAATTAATTGCTTATATTTTTAATATAAATTTAAATTTTTAGACGAGATAAAATTATTTCAATGCCGTCTATATATAATGACATTATTTTTGAAAAGAGATTTCATGGAAAATAATAAAATTATCTATTATAACCTTTTTTGCCTAATTTTATTCATAAGACATGCTTTAAAATAATTGAAATTATGAGTATCTATATAAATTACTTAATTGATACCATGAAAATTATTATTGCCACCAAAAAAGACAAAGTCAACCAATTTATGAGAGTCGGTGAAATTTTTATGTTATTATGAATCATTGTACGCGGACTATAGATGCTTTAGTTTTATAAGCAATATATTACTTATTTTTAAATAATTTTTTTTTTCAATTTAAAAATATTATTTAAAAAATATTTTTTTACAGACAATTCTTCCTGATTAACTAAGGGCTCATTTGGTTCGTAAGATAAAAGTATTTATCCGCAAAAAATATGCATGTTTTTGGCGGATAGATATTTTTATCTTACGAACCAAATGAGCCCTAAAGGTATGTTTGGTTCGTAAGATAAAAGTATCTATCCGTAAAAAATATGCATGATTTTGACGGATAGATACGTTTATCTTATTAACCAAATGAGCCCTAAAATGCATGCAACTGAATAAGTAATTATGAAAAAAATTGCAAAATATACACCTCTTTTTAGAACTTACTCATTATCATATGTCCCAAAAAATTATATTGTTATCAAGAGTAAGTCTCTTGTGCATCGGGTGTACCGTGCAGCTCAAGTGTATTTTTAAACAGTTACATCATTTATTACTGAAAAGTTACACAAATTATTACTCAAAAGTTACATCATTAAAGATACATTTTTCAGTAATAACATATGTAACTTTTCAGTAGTATTTTGTATAACTTTTTAAAAATGAACTTGAGTTGAACGGTGCAACTGGTGCATACAAGACTAAGTTTTTCTATTAATTATTTGAAGAAAAAATATTTTTTACGTCATGTAACTTTATCTATTTTTTATTTTGGTCCTATTAACTTTATTTTGATTTTCGTCCTGTAACTTTACCTCTTTTTCATTTAGGTCCTATTAACTTTTAAGTTTTGATTTTTATCCTGTAACTTTTTTTTTTTTTTTGTTCTGCGATATCTTCCATCCATGTACAAAAGAGGTTTTTCTTTTTCTTTTTTTATCGGTAAAAGGAAGCTTTATTGATGCTTTGAGTATAAGAGATACTCTCTCGCAAAAATACACAGAGTTTTAGTAATTCAAAAATGGATTAGGATTTACAAATCATTCTTTCAAAAAAAAATCTCCTATAGCACAGTAAATTTAGAATCATACCAACTCCAAAAACATCATTTAATTTCATCAATAATCTTCTTCAACACCAAGTTCTCCCCTTTGAAAATTCTCTTGTTTCTCCAATTCCAAGTGACCCAAGTTATGCAAATCCACAACCTAATGGCAAACGTTCTCCCCCTTTTCCCAAGAAAAATACCAGAATGCAGTAAAAAGTAAGTATCAATATGGTTATTAAGGACCATAGACAGATTCAACCATTTATAACAAGAGTATCATACCTATGTACAAAAAAGAGGTGTACTTATATATTGAGTTGCGTATATGTGCTTATGCTTCCAAAAAATAATGATACATTGTGTATACTTATAGATATTATGATTTTATAGGGAGTTTTTCATTTTAAGAGTATGAAATTAAACCACTGTGGAATTATAAAAAAAAAAAAAAAGTATGCAAGATAATATGGGGGAAATTACATTTCACAGGAATTTGCACACTTTTCTTACTTTAATGTCCCACACAAATTTGCGTACTATTAAAAAAATATTAATTTACGTGCGCACTCACAAAACAATGCACATTTTAATCTATATAGTATATACCACTACTCTATATAAAACACATTTTCTTAAAAAATGTGTCATCTCGTAGAGTGCAAATTTCTACCGGACGGAGGGAGTACATTTTAATAAAATACCAAACACTCTTTAAATATACATGCACATCCCAAATTAGTTGTATGATAAAATTAATTTAAATTAACCTTTCACAAATTAAAAGTGTTAATTATGGGAAAATGCATTGTACCTTACTAGAAAATGCAATAGCGTTGGTACATTTGTCATGGCATGTTTTTCTATATTTTTATGTATTAAATTCCCTTAATTAATTACGTAGAAATCGATCGAGAGTTTTCAACATTAATATATACTTCAATCAATGTAAATCAAATTCATGAACATTACGCCACCTTAATTAATGCAAGAAATTTTTTTAATCAGATTGTTTTGATATATTCATTAGAGAATATTGCACATGATATAATAAATCAACAATTTATTTTGGTTAAATATTATTTAAATCATAACATGTCTTAATACATTTTTTGCAGGGTCAAATTCAGTGCACCATTCTAGGGGAAAAATGTTTTTTAAGGCCAATAGATTAGGGGGTTAGCAAAAAGAGGCCCGTAAGTTTCTGGGCTGGCAATTTAAGGACCACACCTTTTCTGGCTGGTAATTTAAGGACCGCAACTTTTTAACTTGGCAATTTAAGGACAGCAGTTTTTTTAACTTGGCAAATTAAGGAGAAATTGGCCCGTATTAGCTCAAATTGGGCTGATACGGGGTGGAGCTTATACGGGCCAATTTGTCCTTAATTTGCCAAGTTAAAAAACTGCGGTCCTTAAATTGCCAAGTTAAAAAGTTGCGGTCCTTGAATTGCCAAGCTAAAAAGATGCGGTCCTTAAATTGCCAGCCAACAAACTTACGGGCCTCCTTTGCTAACCACCCTAACCTGTTGGCCTTAAAAAAAAAATTCCCCACCATTCTAGACATGCAAAACCCCTCATTACACTGATTTTCATTTTCACTTAAATGTTTGTTTGCATTTTAAAAAAAAAGTCAGTCATAAATTGATATAAAAATAATGTACTGTACTATTTTTAAATAGGTACAATATGCAAAAAAATATAATTTATGCTTACACTATTATGTAAAAATTTTGTATCTATTTGAAAATAGTGCATTACTTTTGTATCAATTTGTGATTATTTAAAAAGAAAATAACGATGAAAAGATTGTTTGCATATATAATATATGAGCGACAATACTAATCTACATTATTGTGGGACAATATCTCTGTGAAATAGCTTATAATTCATTTCATATATAGCGAATACAATCATTTAATCCAGATTTAATGTTTTATTTTGTGTTTTATAGCTTGAATATATATATAAATGTTATGAGAAGGGTGAAAAAATAATTAATACATTAATGTTGTATACCAGGTTTTAAACCGGTCAAGTTATATGGATTCGGTTGGGTTGGGTCGGTCAGATCGGGCATGCTCATTTCAAATTGGTCTACAAAAATAGAGCTCATTCCAGCTCTACTTAAGCCGTGGGCTAGCAGGCCAGTCGAATTCATTTTTTTTTTTTTAAGAATGATGAGAATAAAATTATACTATAAATACAACATAATGCAACATACTTTCACAATTCATATATATATTTATATCTTCATAATGTCCAAAAATTCTAGTTAAAAATTTATAGAACGTAAGAAAAATCACAAGTTTAAATATAATCTCAAATCAATACCAAATAAATTTAGAGTGAAAATGATCACATGTCTACCAATGGACAAAAATTTATATGCCACCACTAATGTGATAATGCACATAAGCAGATGGTCCACTATTATTTTAATTGATTGCTTGAATTTACTTATGCATTATTATCATATTCACGGTGGACATATAAATTTGTGTCCATGGGTGGACATTTGATCATTCTAAGTTTAAACTCTTAATAGAATTATACCTAAAAATAATTCATAACTTTAAAATTTGAAAAGAAAAAAAATTTAAAACACAATTACGTACGTACAAGTGTTAAAATCTCAAATTACTCCATAAATCAATCATAACATATCACAATATTGAAATCCTATTTTGACAAGTTTAGCTCATCTACTTTTTGTGCGTTTGTACAGATATGAAATGAGAAAATTCCAAGAAAGAAAAATAATTAAGATTGAATATAAATTACAAATATAATTGTTAAATTATTTAAATATCTAAAGTTCCATTGTTTTGGAAAATCCTAAAATGTTGGAAGCTCCATCTCTATTGCATATAATTTACTTTAATTTTAAATTTTAATGTAAAAAAATTAAATTAGAATAAGTGAGTTGTCGATCAAAACAGCTCAGCCCATCAAATTCATCGGACCATCTGTTTCAGACCAAAATGATAAAATTCTTTTGGACCTCTATATATACTTAACCGAGCTCAAATTTAAATATTTTAAATATCATGACTTTACTTAAACACTTAAAATTTCCCCAATTCAAACTATGATCAAGATTAAATACTTTACACAAAACATGAAATGAATTTAAATAGTAGATCTAAAATACACCCAATTTAACCAAGCAAAAACCCTAGCAAGAAATTGGAAGGCGGGCCCACATGGTGATCTATATATACCCTAAAGGCATGTGGGGCCCCTAAATTCACATGGGATGCACCCCACCTCAATCAATGCACCTGATCAAACTCTCACTTCCCCCAAAACGCATCTTGACCGTTCCTTCTCCAACGAAAGTCTTCCATATGGGCGGTTGAGCTTGTCCCTCTCTTGTCCCCCTTTTCCACCACCTCCTGCCCCTTTTGCTACCGACACCTTTGTCCCTAAATTCCTGCACCCCTTTATTTCTCTTTTTTTTTTTTTTTTTTTTCTAAAAATATATTTTTTAATAATTATATACTATTGACTATATTATTTATTATCTATATAACAACCCCATCTTTTATTTGCGTTACACTCCCCCTTAAATATTTGATCTAAGCAACAAATTAGGAGAAGCAATCTTTTGTCAAGAAATTTAAATACACACCCCTCCTTTAATCTTGAAAATAAATCTTTATTTTGTGATCAAGAAATGGAAGTTATTAGCGATATGAATTTGAAGGCCACCGAGCTGAGATTGGGCTTGCCGGGCTCCGACCATGATATCAAGATTAATAACAAGAGAGCCTCGCCGGAATCCGCCGAGGAAACCGCTTCTAGCGGCGTTCCGGCGGCCAAGCCCGGCGAGCATGAAACTGCTCCGGCCCCCAAGTAAGAGTCTTTTATTTTAATTAACTACTGAAAAAAATGCTTATTACCACATAATTTTTTATTGCATCATAAAATTTATGACACGATAAATAAGTTGTACTTATTTTTTTGTATCGATTATATATATGTATATTTGTTTGCTAATTATTATATATGCTGATGGGGTGTTTTATTGGTGATGACGGCAGGGCACAGATAGTAGGGTGGCCGCCGGTGAAATCTTACCGGAAAAATAATATTCAGGCGAAGACGCCGGAGTCGGAATGTGGGATGTTTGTGAAAGTGAGCATGGATGGAGCACCTTACCTTAGAAAGATTGATCTCAAACTTTACAAGGGATATCCTGACCTCCTCACTGCTTTGGAGGCCATGTTCAAACTCTCCATAGGTACGGGCCGGGCCGGATCTAAAATTTTATTTTATTTTAATTACGATGTCAAAGATAATTATTTTTTCAATTGATATTTTTTTAATATATTGTGTAAATTTTTATGGGAGATTAAGAAAAATGTGCCTAAGATTTAATTTGTTCTAATTAACGGTAGGAAATTTTTATATTGTGACTTTAATAGTGTTACAAATTAAGAAATGTTAATTAGTTTATTAAATGTTTCAATTAATTTGTTATATATCTTATGAATTAATTTAAAAAATAAATTGTGCGAATTGCAGGTGAATACTCAGAGAGAGAAGGTTACAAAGGGTCTGAATATGCACCTGCCTATGAAGATAAAGATGGTGACCTTATGCTTGTTGGAGATGTTCCTTGGGAGTAAGCTTCCTCTCTCTCTCTCATCTTTCTCTCTCATGGTAGCTATATATACAATTAATTAACAATTTAATTAATGTTTATTAATTAATTTGTGCAGCATGTTCATGTCATCTTGCAAGAGATTGAGAATCATGAAAGGGGCAGATGCAAGAGGGTTGGGGGGCGGTCAGTGATCGGTGTCGCGTGCGCCCCCGTGTTTGTGTTGATAGACGCGCGAGAGAAGACGAGTGATGAATGTCTCGCGGACGAGACATTCATCGAGCTTGGGTTCTCGAAGAACCCTACATTTTGAAATTAATTGTATTATTAAACAGTTCTTCTCCATATATATGCTGCATTGAGAGGTTCAATTGAAATATTGTTACGTACCATATATAGTAGTAGTACTTAATTACTTTCTTTTTTATACTATATTTAGTTACAAAATATACTATATATATGAAAACCTAGGTGGTTTTCACATCATGTAATGTTGCGTTTTGCTTGCTTTCTTGTTTGTAATAAATTCATATCATATACCATAAACATAGATATAGTGTTGCTTCTGTCACACAAGGATGTATACATATATATACATATCTTCATTGTTGATGAACTTTGGTTTAATAAAATATGACTGATTCTGTTTTTAATTATTTAGACATTGTCATTCCTTAACCTCAAACAATGGACATGAAGAATGAGGTGCATTTGGTATGATTGTAAGGAATGAAAATGATATAGAAATGGAAAGAGTATGGAGTGAAAGTCATAGTTCTCATATAGCTGAACTATGGTTGATTTCTTTGATTTTGGAAATCAAAGTCATAGTAGTTTCATTCCAAACACACACTATGACTTTGATTACTATTACTCAATTACAAAAGTTTTCAACCAAGCACTACCTGAGTATATCTCAAATAGTTACAACTCTACAATTTGTACCATAAGGCCAATTTGCTGTCAACTATAAGAGATCGATAGTCTTCGTATCGAGAGATTCGACTCATCATTTTCACGTCAGATAAAACAATTGAGTAATCTTCTTGTGTACTAAGTGCTCCGTGCAATTCAAGTTAATTTTTAAAAAGTTGCAACTGTTATTGCTGAACATTCGCTTTTTTTAAAGTATAATTCTTAATAATAATGTGTGACTTTTTAGTAATATTAATTGGTGTAACTGTTTCAGTGCAATTGAAACGCAAATTAATGACAAAAGTAAGGCAAAAAAAATAATCTCATTGACATGGATATGGATCCTCTACTCGACGGTGAAACCAACATATGGTGCTGGATACTAAAACGGTGACGTATATCTTCTTTAATTTTCTAACTTATTAACACGGTATAAAAAAATCATAAAAATAGGAAATATACGACATCGTCTTAATACCCAACACCATTTGCTGATTTCACTGCCCAGTAGAGAATCCATTTCCCATTGACATATATGAAGATCGATGAGAGGATCTTAGAAATTAGGTACATTAATTCCACAGTTATTAATTAAAATTAGAAACCCTAATCATTAGGCCAGCTCATTTTAGCTGCAAAACAGGGACCACGCGGAATTATTATTAAAAGCTGGAAAGGAAAAACACAATTAATTAGTTAGATTATATATGATAACTATGTCTCATCACTCTCTAGCTTCCTTTTTTTATTTTTTATCGAGCAAATAGAGACTCAAACTTAATTATAATCATACATTTAATAGAATTTTAACCACTTAAAATGTACTCCCTCCGTCCCAGAAGACATTGCGGTGTCTTTTGGGCACGGGGTTTAAGAAAAAGGTATAAAAGGTACATTTTTATGAATATTATATGTGTGTTGTGAGAGTGGAGTTTAATAAATAGTTTCCTCTTTTGGATATGCAAACTTTATGTGGGACGGACCAAAATAGAAAGTATGCAATGTCTTGTGGGACGGAGGGAGTATTATTGATCCATTTCATTGAGATATGGGTTAATTCTATAAAAATGCATCACCTTTCACTCAATTTTCGATTTAATCATGAGCTTTACGATTGTAATTAAAAAACACAATCTTTTAAAAAAAATCAATCCGAAACATATTTTACATCTTCGGCAGTCAATTGATGATGTGTCTAGTCAAAGTGAGTAAAAGTTTGTCATGCTGCGTGCAAGTATGATTTTAAAAATTCAAACCTCCAGTATTGAGATTTTTCGGAATTTGATAGGATTTAGAGCAATTTTTTCTAGGAGTTTTGGGTGTTCTTTTCAAGTGTTTTGTGAATCTGATATTGAACGCTACATAAATATAAAAACGATTTTCCATTCTACAGATAGAAAATATTTTTAAATAAAAAGTATTGTCATTTTATATATGTGCATATGAGATATGATTTGGAAATTAAAAAATGAAAAGGTAACTAAATGTGTGTACAGCAGTGTGCTAAATTATCACGCTTTTCAATAAGACACGTCATCGGTTACCGGCCGAAATAAAAAAAAAAATATCGGATTAAATTTTATAATAATAATCGTGAAATCCAAAATTAAATTAGAAGTTTGAGCCAATGGCCGGACCAATTACCAAACTAGCTTAGAGTTGCAATGGTTCAAATATCTGACTATTTTGACTGGCGTTCAAATAATTTATTGATTTGTTTTTAGTTCATTATGTAAATTGGTAATAGGATGCATTAATATAAATTGAATAATAACACTACAAGAAAATTAATCTTTAATAACAGAAATTATGCATTATATATAGTTTCTCCAGTTAAAAATCTTTAGTGACAGAATAATAATTTTTATTAACAGATTCTGTCATTAAAAGTCATTTTCCTTTCACTAAAAAATTTTAACTAGAAAAGCAATAATGATAGAATTTTATCTTTAAAGGTAAATTTTTTTGTACAAATTAGGGTGATTCACATATTGGTTCAAAAAAATCACTATATTTACAAATTGGTCTAAAATATTTGCACAGAAACACATTTTTTTCTATACAGAATCTTTTTTTTTTTTTTGCACAAAACTAATTTGTAATTAATGACAACTTTGTAAACCATTTTGTAATTTTCTCAACAAATTAAAAGTTAAACAATCACATGGATGCATGTATATTAACTTAACTTCACTAACACTTAAAACTTGATTACTTTCTACAATATCTATTAAAGGAAATTAGAAAGTAAATATATATATATATGTATGTATTGGTCAAAGTCATTAAACCAACATTTAGTCAGCTTTTAATTACAAGTTGAGACGATCAAAACTTTTGGCGTGGACCAAGTCAACCATCGATGGTTTCTTTCATTGATGTCATCTCACAATATATACTTAACAATAAACAAAGAAATAATTAAAGAGATCTACTTTATTGCTTTTTTTTTAATAGTAAAGGAAATTGGAAAAATTACAAAATGATTCTCAAAATTGACAAAAATTACAAATTAATTTTGTGTAGAAAAAATATATACTTCTGTGCAGAAAAAAATTACACTTCTAGGTAGATATTGTGATCCAATTTATAAATATAACCATTTTTTAAAATCGATACGTAAGTGACCCAAAATTGAAATTCACTCAAATGAATACAAGAGATAATCAACTCTTATAAAAATTCTCAATTAATTACACTAGTTTCTTATTACTTACAATTTACATCACAATATATTCTCTTGGATCTCAAAATCACATCGAAACATCTTTCTCAAACATAATTTTATGGTAAATATTTATATGAAAATGGTTCACGAACCATTTTAAAATATCAAATGTTTGAGTGGAAATATAAACAAATTTATCAGAAGTGTTAAATATTTGAGACAGTGATATTATATTATAATTATTTTAGATTTTTTTATCCCAACTTTTGATACTCCTAATAAATATATTGATACTCTTAACTAAATATTTAATATTTTAAAAATAATTTTACGATAATCTTATTAGCGGTTCGGAACTATTTTCATATAAAACATACTTTAAAATTATTTCTTACACAGATAACCAAGACCATACCCTCTACTTTTCACCTCATTTATCCTCTTTACGTGCGCACTCTTAATTACCTTAAAAATTACATCATTTTTATGTTTGCAATTTATTTATTGATTAATATCGATTGAAGTTTAAATTTAATGATATTATTACAAGAAAATAAATAATTATCGATAATTTGGTAGATAAATTATTGGTAGATAATAAATATTAAAATATCTATATATAATTAAAAAAAAATTGTAGACAATTTTGTTAGTTGTTCCTACTACAAATTTTTTTTGTTAAAAATAAAAACGAACTCAGCAAATCATGCTTGTCCATATCAAATTAAGAAACGAAGAAGAAAATCAGTAATCAAACTCAGCCAATTTTTAATTTTTTTTTTATTTTTTTTGAGTACTACTTTTTCCTTTCCAATTTTTTTTTCACGTTTTACTTTGAAATTTTTATCTCTTTTTTCACACTTTAAAAAAAAAAAATTCACATTCACAAAAATCAATAAAATATATATTTTTTATTTTATTATTTTAATTTCACATTCATATATAATAGTTATGGAGCTCACCGAATATTTATGGAGGTAATAATAATAAAAATAATAATAGACACAAAAAAGTACACGGTTGACTAATATTATGTTAGCTATATATTATATCCAAAAAAAAATTAAAAATAATATGTTTGTATTATTATAATCAGTGCAGAATTCAAGACGTTTCAACATATGAATTTTTTTTCCCGAACGCAATAATTTTTAATACAAAATCCCACTAATAAAAACATTATCAAGAAAAAGAGATTCCATGTCTATGAATCTTCATGTGATGGGAATGATATTAATTAATATATTATAGTATATCTTAATTTGTAGGATAGAGCATCCAAAGTCGTCCCAAATTTTAAACCATTATGTTAGCTTATTGGCAAGCATGAGAAATAGTGCCATCAAAATCTTTTCTACAAGAATCTTTTGAGCAAACAAGAAATATTTTGTGCTTTGTGGGCTTTGAATATTTTAATGCCACAATCCATTTGAAAGTTTTTATAGTAACCGCTCCGCTCCGCTATAAGTTGTTCGTTGTTTTTTGGCACACGGATTAAGGTAAAAGTAAAAAAGTATCAGTAATGTGATGGAAAAAGTGAAAAAGTATAAGTGATGTGATAGAGAAAAGTGAAAAAATAATGAAAATAGTGTAAAAAATATTGAAAATAATAATAAAGAAGTGAATAGTAATTTCCAACAAAAAGGTAAAAAAACAAATGAGTAAAATATAGTGGAAGAGACAAAAATGACAAAATGAGCAACTTATAGTGGAACAGAGGAAGTACTATTAGGGTATGTTTGGTTTAAGGGACTGACTATTTAGTCCCCTAAACCAAACATACCCTTAAAGTTTATATTGATAGGTCTTTAGTTATTTTTTTATTTAAAAAGAAATTATTTATGTCAGTGTTTTTATAACCGGACCGATGACTAAACTGGATAGGGTACTGATTTTCGGTTCAACTGGTCCAACTGGTTGGACCGGCGGTCTAACCGTTAAAATCATTTTGACTTAATTTTTTAATATTATATATATTTATATTAAAAAATAAAATAAATTTAAATTATCATAAAATCTTATAAGTTTCAATTTGAAATAAACACAATAAAATCATAGACAATTAAAATCAAAATAATTTAAGTTATAATATCATATTGTAATCCATGATATATTTTATAATTCATATATAGTGAAGCCTCGAATTAAAATATTACTATGAAATTTTACTATATATAAATTACATAATAATATGATTTTGGGATTGAGACATGTCTCATGATTTGATTTAATAAAAAATATAAAAAACTGACCGATCAATTGATTTTTTTCGGTTTTGACCGGTTTTCCTGGCTGAACCTTAAAAACGTCTTTATTGTAAATTTTGTAACCATTTTTAAAAAAAAAATTAAATTTTAATATTTTTTAATAATTCCCTATTATTATTATTATTATTGTAGTAAATATTGATAGTTATAAAGAACTTCTAAATACTTTAGGCCTACTTAAATTAACAGGAAGATAGTGTAAGATTTGGAATTATATTTGGAGCCCTGTGATGTAAAGCTAATATCTCTTTTCAGGAAAAGATGTTAATTAATAATTTAAAAAAATTAATTTCCTTTGAGATATGTGCCAAAACATTATTAATTAATGTTAAATAGGTTCATTGGATTTGAGACCCTCAGAGAAGTATACAATGTAATGGTACACATGTTGCAACTTTTGCAAACAACTTGACAAAATGCATAGGATATAGAGAAATTAATAACACAACACTAAGTCACATATTTCAAATCTATATACTAGAAATATTTAATTATATTAGGCTGCATAATTTATTTAATATTTTAAATCAAAACTAATTTACTTCTTTCACTTATATTAATTTGTATAGGTAACAATTCTGGCACACGCTATACTCACTTAACAATTAGAATTATTTAGACTGGAAAATAAGACTGATTATACTGAAAATATATGAATTGATTCCACCGAAAAATCGATAATAATGTGAGCTTTTGAGTATAATCAACCTACATTTTTCAATATAATTAACCTCAAAATTTAGTGTGAACAACCTCAACCATTGAATAAATACACCATAAACCAAGTGCACAAAAAAAATTAGGGTCACTTACATATTGGTTCAAAAAAGTAGCTACATTTACAGATTGATTCACAATTTCTGCACAGAAATATATATTTTTTTCTGCACAGAAGTATATTTTGTTTCTGCACAGAACCAATTTGTAAATAGTGTTAATTTTGTGAACCATTTTGTAATTTTCCCAAAAAAAATTTAACAGAGAGAGAGAGAGAGAGAGGGAGTAATAAACCAAATAAGATACAACATGCCTTATATTTATATGTTGTACAAAGAAACACATACAATTAGTTATATAAGCTTAGTTGTACATAAAGATTAACCCCTTTCACTATTCATCATAAAAATTCGAGTAGCAATGCTAATATTTATCAAAATCTTTTCTAGAAAAACAAATATGGTACATAATTTACCATCTCCTTGATTAAACTTTAGAGTCAATCAGTACGGATAATCAGTATCAACGTTCTTCTCCCCAGATATAAGGGCAAGTTCGACGTAGCTTCTCCACGTTCGATGAAGTCGGTTGTTGCCCAGAAAAGCCATCACTAAAGCTCTCAAACTCCAAAAACCGGAGAAAACTATGGATGTCAAAAATGTCTTCTGACCATTTGCTTTTTGCACAAGGATGATTTTGAAGTTGGTCTTTAGTCGCCTTCTCTCTGTATTTGTGCTCTGTTATCAATTTGTGGTTCTTCTCTATGATCCTCATGTGGTTTCTGGTGATTATCAGGATCCGTTTCTACATCAGAACTGTGATTTGTCACCACTGCAACTGGATAATTCTCAACCACAGCAACGGGCTTTGTGCTCGTTGATTCATCTTCAACAACATGATCGTCTGTAATAACATATGATATGCCGTATCTCTGGCCATGAGTTAGTCCTGGACAGAATCCCTGTACGTAGAAGAAGCCGAACAGAAGACACAGCCAATTTAGTTTGTAAATATAAGATGGCCAATTGCATAAAAAAATTACGATTTTTTCACATTTTTCCAATGACAATAAATGTATTTAAAATTTGCATCACCGAAACTTTTTTTTTCGTGGCAGCTAGACAATCTTTGAAAAAATAAAAGTAAATTCATGGTCTTTTCTTATTGTTTCAAATTTAATCATAACCCTATATTTTCTTTTGCAATATCATACACTGCCACATCAGCAAGGTTTGGCAGAAAATAGTCAACAATTTTCTGAACCATATTGTGAATGCCCCAATTGCAAAAACATATGTTGTATGATTCATTTTGCAATTAACTCTAAAGAAGAGCATGTGGCGTTCCATAGTTCTGACCTTAATCAATGCTGAGGACCGTGATTTTGAGGGTGATAAAAAAGGGTCTTTGTCTGCAAAAGAATCCGAGATATTTAGTTTTGCAGTGTCCGAAGAGTATGTTTCTCGTCTCAAGTTGCTGCTTCTGCAGTATGCGCCAAGATACGAACAACTTTCACTCGCTAAAGATATTTGTGGAGTTGCAGGAAGTAAGTGGCCTTCAGTGCTAAAGATGTATCTGTAATTTGAGAATGTTAAACAAATTGCAATCACATAATCTGACATCCATGAGTGAAGAATATAGGGAACTTACTTGTATGGGCCATTTTCGACCAAGTTATCAGGCCCAGCAGCCAAGTCAAACAGCAACCACAGGTATTTTACCTGAAAGAATTAAGATGGTAGTTCGTATCATTCCCCATTTTCGGACTGTTTATTCTAGGTGCACTCCACCGAGTATCTGTATAGCATCCAAAAGACTGACCATTTCAAATTGAGTGCCACTACTTACACCCCAATTGTTATACACACCTCAATAAAGTTAAAACATCAGTGTACATTGCTATATACATCCTGTTATTAGACAATTTTACCCCTCCCTCAAAAAAAAAAGGGAAAAGAAATATTTCCCTCCCTCCCCTCCTTTCCCTTCCCCCATTACTACCGTTTCTTTCCCCATTTCAAAACAAAATGTGCTTCAAAGTTTGGATTGAACAAGGTTGTGGGTCAGAGAAACATAGTATTATTAACGTACATAAAGCATACTGTTGAATTGCATCATAAAATGGCAAATGGGTTAGGAAAAAGCAAAGTGAAACTGCACTCTACACGCGTTCTGTTCGGCCTAGAACCAGCCGAAGCCAAATGACCAAACCGATTTTAAGATTTTTCTCCAACATTTGTGTGGCTGAGATTGGCCGAACGTCATATCTAGTGTTCAGTTGATTTTGGCTGAAAGTTCCATTTAAAATTAAAAACTTGTGTGAATTGGCGCATGTTGCTCGGTCCATGTCATCGAAAAATAATTGACAAAATTTTACCAGCTTCAGTCCGGTTGATTGTGGTCGAGCAGTGTGTATTATGGTCAATCCAAATTTCTGTGGTCTTTTATTGCTACTTTATACGAGGGTGGAATTGTCATTTCACATATGCCTATTTTGTCGAAATTTATGGGATGGGAGTCATGGCACTTTTACGGTTTTCAATTAAGTAGAGTGTAAAATTGGAGAAGGTGGAGAAATACATACAGTCTCTGCCAAAAAGAAGCTTTCCATATGATCTTCCTGCTGGTGAAATTCTACATCAGATATATGGCAATATCCACAAGTGCATCGAGCAGCATATTGCAAGCTAGCAAGCATGTCTCGTCCAGCATCAAGATATCTATGCGACAATTGAAAGATTGTACCTTAGTAAGAGTGTATTCTTAGCATTAGTGGCAATTTAACAGAAAAGAGAAAGCAAACCTGGGATTACGAGTAGCTTTGTACAGCCAATACGTACTTTCTATTAATTCAGGGCGCAGTGGATAGCTTTTCTGACCTTGCTGAAGAAGTTGAATAAGTTATGACGAGATTATGATATTAGAGAAAGTTATGTATATAGGCTATAGCAAATGATAAGTTGTGAATTTTAAACAGTTGACATAATTGTAAGCCAATGAACTCTGTTTAATGTTGATGTTTCCTTCCATACATTCCTATCAATATCCTATTGCATTCTTATGTCTGAATTATATGCACAAGGACACATATATACAATAATACAAGCGGTTTGTTATGAATGAACATGTAGTTTATGTTATGTTGGGCTCCATAAGAACCCATCGTTGGGATCCATATCAAAAATGTATGTATAAGTATTAGCTTATTTACTTTAATTCCCTATAGGGTGGTGATATTTACAATTTTACACCCCCAACCAACCCTTTAGTCAAACTTGATCAAACATGTTAACAAAGTCAAAAGTACCTCTCAAATTACTTTATATGCTCGATTTATTGTTGTATGTACAAATTAGAGAAGTATAAGAAAACGAGCATTTCTTTTGAAAAGTATAAGGACATTTTCAGATCATAAAGTCGCTTGAGGGGTATAATTTTATTTTAAACAGGTTAAACAAAGGGGTATTAGCATTTAGCAATTTCGGCAGTGCGAATAGTCATCCTTTTTCTTGTTTGTCAAGGAGGATCACGCTTAGTGTGAGTAATAATAGCAAAAAGCTAGTTTTCCTGATCGTACAATAACAAAGACAGCAAAATAAACTACCTGAACATTGAAAGTAGCCAAATTGAAACCCTCGGGAGTGAAACCGTACCGCTTCCAGACACTGAAGAAGGCGGCATGAGTTCTAATAGCAGGCTCAATATCCCCAGCAAGAACCTTACACATTATCATGACATATCTGATTACATAACATGATATTGAGATTCTATAGCGATATCGTGATAAATCAAAATGACAAGATACAACATCATAAGTTTACCTGAAGCCCAGGCCAAAAAGCTTGCAAGCTATTAAATAATGGCCAAACGAGGGCTGCAGAATTCATGTTCACCTCTACATACCTATAGATATTCAAGGATGTCACTTATATATTATTTTGAGTGAATAAAGAGGTGGAAATGAAATTGAACAAGTTGATGGTTATTGGACAATGAATTTACTCACCAAGGATCGTTATAAAGATAAATCATTGCAGCCTTGTACGCTTCTTGGAAGATGAATAGATACTCTTCATCACCAAACAATATATAAGCCTGAAGCCAATTAAACAATTAATTTTTCTATTTATAATGATGTGCAAACATGTAACACATATTAAGGATAAAGCTTGAAAAATCAACATCGAGCAGTACAAACTCACCAAATGATGCAAAACACCACATTCTGCTTTAAATCAATTTGATATGGAAGACTAATTTGAACAGCCTTTTTTATGAAATTATAATTTAGAAGTACCAAAAGCTATGGGTATATAAGCCTTTTGGATGTTGCATGTTAAATATCAATTAAACAATTAGCAACTCTTGATTAGCCAAATTAGGATAGATTCTAGAACTTTCCATAGGCTACGCAGTTTATGGCTATGAAACACTTGGACAATAGGAAATAGAAGAAAGTGCTGAAAAGAACTAACCTTGAGTAGATACTCATAGAATGAGTCAATACTAGTCCCTATTCCAGAATCCTGCATTTCGACGATAAAAGGAGGTTAAGATCTTTAATATCAAACTATTTTTTGGCAAATCATACTAGCATCTACATATATATGTTTCTATAATGTACGACTATCTGATGGGAAGATTTCCTATCTGGTGTTCTATAGAGTTGAAAGTAGATAATATCACATAAAATAAATTGTTATTCAAACAATTATACTGAAAAAAAAGTAGTACCTTTATGCAAAAACAACCAGAACAACCTAAAATGAGTATTCCCCACCTTAGTTTACAATATTTAAGTAAAACCAAATGTATTGAAGCAAAAATTGGATACCAGGTTGAAGGTCGACCTTTTGTGTCCATTCACCAGAAAAGACATCTATATGAGCACCAACTAGGTTGATCCTTGAACGGCGAGCCCATAGTCCTCGAACTGCATTTTTTGTGACTTGTTCAAAAACTACATTTCAAAAGTCAAACATTGAGAATTAGCACCACATAATAATTATACACAGGGGGAAAAAATTTAGCGATAACATTACTTGACACTGCTCGGAGATATAGATACATAAAAAAAAATGGAAGTTAGAGAAAGGAAGTTTTGGCTGGAAATAAAACAGTGTGATACATAACAAGACTTCTTTTATTGTTGCCCATCAAACAGAGCAATTTTTTGTTTCTTAAAATGATTCGGGTGTAAAATTCCAATGAGATCCAGCAGAACTTCATGGAAATTGTGTCAACACAGACCCCAATAAACTTATAAAATACTTATAAGAACCAGAAACATAGATAATGGTAAATCACATCAACCTCCTTCCCTGCTCCGTAGAAAGTCTTTCCCTAAAAGATGAAGTAATAGAAAGAAATTTAATTCTCGATGGTCAAGTCTTAATCACCAAATCACTTACTGGGATCATTTGTAAGGCGACTAAGCACCCCAAATTCCAATGTCAGAGTTCCACCACCAGCTGTTGATGTTATCTGCAAAAACAAGATCTACATCATCCAAATTTCACATATAAAAAAAAAAATTGAACAAACAACATATAAATTTATGGATGTAAGAATAATTAAATCATTACAAAAGCAGACTAATAAAACTCCAACTAATATATCAAATTTCATGTGCTATATATCCAAGACTAGATTTACATCCACATCAATGGATCATGGATCCCTAAAACATTATCTCAGTGAACTATAGGAATCAGGATGGCTGGCTACTCATCTTGTCAAGCTCCAATTATACAAATAAGGAATAATTTCCAATCCTTCAAAAGCAGTTAGAAATGTGCCAAACCAACAAATAATATTTAAAATCAGAGACAATAAATAACATGTCAAGAGGGTGAAGAAAATACAAAGAGGATTTGCCTTGCTTTCATTTTCATCTACTCCATGCATTAGATTTACTGACCCAAAAGGAATTCCTGCACCAAATATTTATAAGTATCAGAGAATTACCATATAGCAGCGAGGAAAGAGTAGGAATCTTTCACAGATTGTCATGGTTAACTACATTAAGCAAAACTTAGATAGGGAAAAAATCTTCCTGGCCATGAAAATAAGTCTTCAAGGGCATATTAAATAATAACACAACCAGAAAATGAATAACGAACAAAGTAATCCAAAATAATTTACTGAGTATACCTGTAGGAGTATCAAATGCAGGCAACATTCTACGAGCCAAATCCTCAGCTAAGTGAAGTAACTCTTCATCATATGAGGGTACCCTCATGCCCTGCAATGGTAATGAATACATGTAAGAAAATCCTAAGTTTCAATAATTTAGCGACCAGAATAATGAATAAATGGAAGCAAAGAAATATCAAAGATTTGATAACCTAAATACACCCCGAAGAACTCATGTTATGATGGTGATCATGATATGATAATGACAAATGATGAAATTTATATACTAGCAATAAGAACAACAAGAAGGATCTTTTGTTGACAAAGTCATACCGAGTTGTAATCACTTGCAATGAGATGAGCAGAAAGAAGGCCTCCAAGTATCCTTATTGTAGTTTCAAAGACAGACACGGTCTTATTCTGCAAAATAAAAAATTAAGATATGATGTTACTTTTCAAGAGCTGAATACTGCCAAAATAAACGTCATACTTTACCAGTCAACAATCACGTGACTGGACTTTAGTAGTTAGCAAGCATGATTATATGACTATTTTTCTAGCATAAAATAGGTGAAAATCTAGTTATCTAGCAGTTAAAAAGATTATAAATTTATAATGACAATATCATAAGCCAATGAGTAAATCAAGATATGTCCTCATGACAAACATAAGAAGGGGAAATAAATTATTGGGAAAAACAAAATGAGGGAGGCAAAAAGAGAAGAAAGTTCAGAACTTCAATATATTATCACAAATAACTCATTCCCGAGGAGTATACTTTTGGTGTTTCGCATTAAAGAATTGGCTTGCATTCAAAAGTAGGCAAAACCATGTACCTTGCAAACTTGGAGTAAGTTAACAAATCCTATCAATAAAAACACTAAGCTAACAGTGCTAATTTTGTCCCGAAAAATTTATTTAAAAAAAAAGGAAATCATATGGTTTTTAAATTTTTAGATTAGGCAAGTGATGACTCGAACCACTTGAGCTATTTCACTTCATCAAAAAGGAAATCATATGGTACATTTTAAAAAATGGAACTATAACACACATCTCCAATCCTAGCTATATCTATAAAAAAAAATGCATTAAATCTTTAAGGTTTGCAATCCATTAAGTTGTAAACTTAACTCAATTCCCAGGGAGGCAAGTTCCATATTAGTACATTATAACTTATAGGTAACATATACTGCCTTGTCCACTAGAACCAAGAACAAAACTTTACATAAAATTAGTTGCAGTTATATGCATAAATTAAATTGCAGAGAAGGATATGAAAAAGCAATTATTGATAAGTTCAATTTCATGCTCAACAAACACAAAGAATTTATACTCACAATATCAAATCGTAGATTTTTACCAATCCATTCAACAGATGTAGTGAAGCTCTCCCGATCACCAAGCAAAGCCAGTGTGTCCAACGAATCAATCTGATTATGGAAACAAGACATACCAAAAAGATGTAAGTTAACTAAAGAAACACTTGCATAGACATTACTCAAACGTAGACTTTGATCTCACCAATGTTAGAGCATATCCTCCAAGTGTATCTTCCCCTCCACACGACAAAGGCTTTAACTCATCGCGTGGAAATGCATGCTTCATGTATCCATCAAATGCATGATAAAACATTTCACGCACCTAAATCATAAAACATACTGGTTTAATGATCGAAAGCAGAGCAACCTCACATTGTACAAACTTCACTCAAAAGTCAGAATATAAATGCACTCCATTTGGAAAAGGCAGGAAAACAGAAGCTTAATTAGTGTTTTTTCACCCCCAATATTGTCATTAGGATACACATTTTGTCTCAGTATCAAATTCAGGTGATCACTGGACTCGAAATAACGACTCAGCAGAAACAAAACAATTAAAGTTAAAAATTCCTGCTTCCACTTTCCTCTCAATATCTATACAATTAAGAAACTAAACATTGGGGAAAAAATATCATCTTCTGAATTCCTACAGATGCACATTTCCTTCTCTTTTCCTCTCAACCGCATCTAATCCCTAACCTAATCAAACAACCACACGTCAATTACAGTTAACAACTAAAACAAATAAATTTTAAACGCGCAAGGAATCCATAAACCATAAACCTGAAGGTTTACCGCTCATCTAACACTCTATTTTCATATAATAATTCACAGAAAAAAAAAATCAATTCCCGATTAAAATTGTAGCTCTCTTTTTCTGTTTTTAGCAGATAATCATCCAATAACAGAACTTAATTATAACCTCATCTCTGAGCTGCTTGGCTTCCTCCTTTGTGACGCCCTCTGCCCGAATTTCGCAAATAAAAAGATCAGAAATTATTAGGAAAATCAACAACAGGCGCTTGTTTGAAGCACCCATGGATCTCTCACTCTGTCTGTCTGTGACTGTGAGAGTGAGAGTGAGTGGTAGGGGGTGGGGGTGGGGGTGGGGGTGGGGGTAGGGCATGTATTGTAGGAGTAATTTGCTTTTTTCCTGTCACAGTTGGGCTTCAAACGTAAATATTTATATTTTCCGAGTGAGGCCTCTTCTTCTTAATATTTATAGAAACTGGGCTGCTGTTCATTTTTGTATACTATTAAGGGCATTTGTATTTAAAAAGTTCATTCCTCCGTCAAAAAATAGACACACTTTTTTCAAAAAAATATGTATAATTCTTTTATAAATAAATATTTTTATTCATAAATGTATCATCGTAATATTTTTACTTTATTCATGTTTTCTTAATTTTTATATTCATCACAAGATGCATATTTTTACAAAACCTACGGAATAAAAATTATATTTTATTGAACATTAATAAATAATGGAGTAAAGTATAATTAAGGCAAAATATTATGTTACACATTAATTTTTTATCGAGAAAATTAATACCATTATTAGTGATGTATAGTAGGATTGTAAACGAATCGAATATCATGATTTTGTATTGTATTTGAATAATAATCAAATCGAATATGGTAGTCGAATTCAAATCATAAAATTTCGAATACGAATATCGAATCGAACAAAAAATATTTGATTCATTTACAGCCCTAGAACCGAATGAGAATTTGAAAAATATGTGCATATCTTATTTAGGTTATCATCTAATGAGCTTACACCCTTAAAATAATAATAGTTATATTAGCCATAAATTTCTAACTGTGTATAATCTTAAAATAATAATAATAACAATAATTATACTAACTATTATCATTATAAATAAAAATATAAATTTATGGAACTCATGATAATAAGTAAATTCTATAAATTGTATCTATCTTTCTCCTAATTTTATACACACAAAAAATTATATAAAAAAATAGAGAGGATCCAAAACCCGCATGTGGATGTGTAAATAATGCAACTTAAGTAAATTTAAATCAATAAACTGAATTTTTATGAAAGAAAGTAAACCTTATAAGCCCAAATATGACACATAGGAGTCGATATTCGAGCTTATAAATTTAAAAAATAAGCTCCAATTTATCAAATTAGTCATCTCGCAGATCTTCTACTAAAAAAATAAAAAAAACACTTCAGATAAGATAAAAAATTCCTGTATATGTTAAAAGAATATGCAGCAATTCTACCACCTCTGATTTGGGGTTATCTTGTTGTTCAAAGCCATGAACATATTTACACTATATCATAACAACTGGTTGTTCTCCCTCAAGCTCAGATATCACGATCAACGAGTCGTTAAGATCAAGACCCAAAGGCTCGGATTTGGGGACGGGATTTATTACCTGGGACAAGCAGGTGCAGAAGATAAAGTCACACATGTTCATTTCAATCAATTGTACCAAATAGGGGGGTGTTTACCTTCTTATTGCTTTTCACGTAACCAATAGCTACTTCTCGACGAAGATAAGCTCTTTCTGTTAGCTCATTGAAGGATGGATTCTCGCCTTCTTTCATGTACAGGTCAATGCCCTGTCCAGAAAACCATGAACAATTGAGTGTTTGCAAACTCTACTGGAAGTAAACAGTTTTTCTTTTTTCCCTTGAGAAAAAGTGCTTTTGTGCAACTTTTAACTTATTATGAGCGTGTATGCAAACTCTAAACTACTTACATTATCAATTTTTTGAAAAAAATGATAAAAATCTTTGGAGATCACGTTTAAGTTGATTATGAGAAACAATACATACTATCTCTGGATTACTAAAAAGGATTCTCTTGCAAACACTACCCACTTCTCATAAAAGCTAGAGAACTCATATTTTCAGACATTGCCTCTTTTGATTTACTACGTACCTGTTTTGAAACTCTACAAAATTGCTTCTAAAACAGTTTTTTTGTCAAAAGCTGTGAGAGAGAACTTTTAAAAAAACTGTTTTAGAAGCTGTTTTTAGAGTCCTGAAACAGGCACTACAAAATCAATCTAAATCACTTTCCCAAAAGCACAAGCACTTGCAAACACAAGACTAACTACTAAAGGTTCATTTTTTCGTAAAATTTGACGAGTTGGGCATGGAGTTCTCACCTTTACATATATTTCATCTCCCTCCGCATTCAGGATGTCTGTCCAAACATCATTTAGTTCGATGTTTTCTGCCACTGTAATCACACGATTTCGATTGTCAACTTGATCAGAAACGAAGATGTTGTAAAAAAATATGATATAGTTAATTGCGAAACCTTGAGCAGTGACAAGGCTCATTACTTCTTCTGTTGCAATATATGTGAGGGATGGTCTGATCCTTGTAATCTACAAAGTAAGGAAAAGCGTACGGAACAGCAGTAGTTCATTAAAATGGTCCAATATAGGATTAAAGACCATCAAAGATGCATATATAGAAGAAGATTTACTTGTTTTCCCAATTTCGAATCCAAGATTTCAGCTACTAGATTTTGCACCTGAGTCAATAAAAACAGATTGATTCGAATATAAGAAAATGAGAAGTTGAATGAGGCACAAAAGTTTATTTCACTAATTGAAAATTGTCTTTAAACTTTTAATTTTTTACATTTTGGTCTAGTATGCAGTTTTAAGAGGTGACACATCCGATTAACCAATCAACTCTGTTACATCAGCATCAGTCGAATATTTCATCTATTATAGACCGTAATGTGACCAAAAATGTCAAAAATTGAAGATTACAAAACTATTTTCAATTTGTGAAAGTCGCAGGGCTGGAATCGAAATACAAATAACTTACATGGTTAGAAAACAGTTGTTTTCCTTAATTAGTATTCAATAATGGTTTACCTTTACTCCATTTTTAGCACATATACTTTCAGCAAGAAGAAGGGAGTACGCTGAATTTTTGTCTGCTCTTGATAGATCTAAACCCAAAACGAAAAGAAAATTGTAAATATAGAGTTATTTTGTAACATAACAGTGTCGACTCCTTTTACCTCCAACTTGCCACTCTTTATCAGATATTACAGCTATCGAAAATGGAACATCTTCATCCTTTTCAAAAGACTTTCTAGTGTTGATAATAGTTTCCTCCAAAGTGCTATATTCCATTGGATTTCCAACCTTAAACATATGAAAATAACAACAATTAATGCAAAAGAGAAAACAATGTTACTACTACACAGATAATGCAAACAATAATGATATTACCCTATGAGAAACACGAATATTTTTCAGCTTCCCTCCACCAGCAAGTTTGGCCGTCTTATATCTCTCATCCAAAGGAACATCTGATAAAATTTCCTGCGTTTGTGCACCAAGAGAAGAACATTAATGGAATCGGACATAATATGATGATACAAGCATATCCATGTATATATAGTTTCCAAGAGATAAAACGATTTTCATCTTTAGATGAGCAACATCCCCGTCCATTAATTAAGTGAGTTAATATGTATAGAGTCTTCTATCATAACTTCATAAGCTTATAGAATATATAGAGAATTATTGACGAGTCTAGAGAATTTATTCTAACCGTTGGACCAAAGAGATTTTCACCGTCCATTAATGAGAAACTATTGGGGTGTTTGCGAACACTAGTAAATGTTTAAAAGCACTTATTTTTCAAATAGACGTAAGAGTAACTAAGTAAATAATCACGCTAAGCTTATCCGGAGCATCAGTCATAGACCAACTTAAAGCTTTTTAAAACTGATTTTTTATTATAAATCTTTAGTATAAAGGCATTGTTTTCTCACAATAACGCCCCTTAAAAAATAATAAACCTGAAATCCCTGGGGGAGATGGGAAACAAGTATGTTTATATATATATATATGTATGCATAAATTTTTTATATGGAGCTAAAGATAAATATTTTATGTTGCTCTTGAGCTCAATAAGAAATGTGCCATCGGACTCCATATTATTACTACAGAAAGTTCATGGCACCTCGAGATTTGAATAACTGCTTTCAATGCGAAAAATCAAAATAAGGAGTATAATCTACCAATGTGCTTCCAGGTCCAAGATAGTTGTCATATTCTTGAATCATCTCTAAAACAGCAGGTCGCCACCCGAGCACTAGTATACACTCTTTCGGACCCAGGCTGGTATCAGAAGCCTGCATGTAAAATACGAAACAATATCAGGATCGCAGCATGTAGAAGGTGGTGTCTTTTATAAAGGACATACCTTTGAACCTGATCTTTTTGGTCTTTTTACTATGCTTTCCAGCCTCTCTCTTGAAAAATCCAATGCTCGGTTGAGGAATTCACTATTTATTTCCAGGGTTTCTACATTATTGATCGAGATATCTTTTTCTTTTACATCATGAGAATATGAAAGCTGAGGATTATTCTCTCCATGCACGTGAGCAATGAATAAGATCTGCACACATAACATTATTTGTACAATTAATAAATACACTTGGGATTAAATGCACATCACAAAAAATATAAATTAATAGAGGAGTATACAAAGAAATGAAATTTTTTATTAATCTAGATTCAAGAATAAAATTGTTTATGAAGACACATGTGTTCATGATAAAATGTGTATATGAATCATATATCGACACCTTACTTTATCAGTTTCTTCCAAAATTTCTTCATCATTTGGGTGAAAATATATCCTTCCACCTCGATAAAGACCACAAACAACAGCCTGAAAAAGTTACTAAAAGAAAATATTAGTCATATTTTCCAAGCTAAATAATGCTTACAAAGTTACGGATTACCTCTTGGAATCCACGTCTCAGCTGTCTGTAACTCAGACCTGCTAAATGTGGAAATCTACAAAGGTTGAATACGTTTTCTGCCAGATCAAATATAAACATTGTCAGCCAGATAAAGTTTTTTCTCTTATATGGAAAATACCACTATTATTTATCCTTTTATCTTTCTTATGCTTTCCTATGAGTACACAGATAAAATGGCACAACCATTACTTGAAAAATGATAAAATTACTTCTCAGATTTATGAAGCAAAAGCAAAATAAATAAAAAAGGAAATGTGAAGTACTTCGATAATTGAGTAAATGCTTGTATATCTTTATAAGTCCTTTCTGACGAGAGCATTGAACAAATAACTTGGATGTGACGTTCTCCACAGGCGCTACTTTCAAGCCTGAAATCGATTTTAACAACTCGCATGTATTTGAACTTGAAACCTGCAACATTTACAAAAGTAAAAATAAAAAATTTCAGCCCATAGTGCAAAATGAAACAATCATATATATGTCGATTACCTCCACTATAGTAGGCACAGTGGCCATCAGGTGAAGGGGTTGCAGGGCTAAAACGGATAGAAATGCATCTGAATCAACTTCGTACCTGAAAAGTAGAAGAGGATATATATAAAAGCTTATTACAATAAAATGATTTCACATAGGCGCTTGGGTCGAAAATTCTTCAATGGTAATGGGAAAATAATTATAGAGCAATTATGGTGGTTAATGAGAATATAAAGATCACTAACGCTATTTCTCCTCTTAAATAAGGTAATTAATATTCATTTTGATTAACCATTTTCCCTCCTATTATTTTTTCTCTTCAATCATTCCTCTCCTCCACCACCACCAACCTTCTTTTGTGTCATTCTTTCCAAAATTAGACCATACCACTAATGATATAATCACCATTAAGATAACATCTCCTTCAATATACCCGTGGGCATTAAGGGAAGAAACATTCTCATTCCCATTATTATTGAAGAGTATGAAACAATCGCCACCTAAGTTTTTTTTATTTCTCCAATAAGTTGTTTGGGAAATTAAGTTGGTAAAATATTAATTTTCACCAGAGCCTAATGCAAGAGAACCTCATTCGGTAAAATTTTGTACAATCACACGAGTCTTCCTACCATCATTCTATGCATTATTAGTTCAATACTAGGTTATATTTACGAACCACTGATCGGACAAAACAGAAGATAAACCGAGCCTACGAGATGAACTCATCCCATGCCAAACTTGGCTGAATGATTAATTTCATAAAATGTGATGGTTCAAGACTAAAAATGCAATTGAAATACAAAGCTAAGCCCACTGGAAATATTAAACTAATATAATTACGCACACTAATCCAATTACTCCTTTATATCCTTCCTAGCACGTCTTTTATATGCAACATAATCCAGAGTGTTTAAGGTTGCAACTTAAGGGAGGGTGTGGGATCGGTTTCTGATTCTTACCGGTCATCCTTTGTTGGTAGTATAATAATTGCACGGGCTTTGTTGGCTGCCGCTCTTTCAAAAGATCGTGTTAAACTTAGACTACAACTGCACAATAGAGTCAATGTTAGATATGTGAATCAGTTATAACTTCCAATATACAAACAGTTTCTTTTGGTTAAAACCAATAACAAAAATGTATTGGACAAAATATTAATCTCTAACAAAAAATTTCGCTTCATGCAACTAATGTTGGGTAATGGAGTCTAATGCAGTGTAACCAACCCAGGATCATGGCCTAGCATTTTAGTATAACTAACTCTCCTCATTGTAATCGTATCACACACCTGGCTTTGTAGACGTAGTCATTCTTGACTAACTAGGTCAACAAATTTTTATTCTTTATTTCTTTGTTGTTCCCACTTCTCCATATTTAAAGTTTAATTTCTAACATCTAATACATGTTACACATATGGGAAGTTCTACATTATTGGTGGAAATACCAACTGAGATAATACTATAATTGCACAATTAAATATTTTGTGGTTATCAAGATTGAAAGAATTTCAGCCAAGGACATTTGCATTCAGTAAATTTTTGAACAACATTAACACCATTGAGATCTTTGGTCAATTCTACAGCTGCATGAATGTGAACCTTAGAAGATATAAAATTACTGGATTATTCCATCACTTTCATATCCAGAAAATCTTATTTGTGAATATACCTTTTCGTAAGAACATCGATATGACAGAGATCTTTAGCCATGTTGTCCGCCAGTTTGTCCATCTGTTTCCTTGGGAGGTCAGACAAAAGAAGAATGCGCTGTCTCCTGTATAAATCTCTTGTGTATATCACAATCTTTAATCATAATATAAAATATTAAGGAACTACAAAGCAACTACCTAGAAGTAGCAGTGCCCAAGCGAACAGCAAATTCGTGATACTTATTGAGCTGCTTCAAAACAAAGCCCACTCGACTATTCACTCCACATATTATTATGTGGTCGGACTCTAATATTTGCAATTGTGCCCCTTCCCTGATTTTGTGCATATTATTCTGTTGAAGTTGTAATCAAGGGTGTGAATCTACTAAGCATGAGGAAAACAAAGCATATTTTTGAAAACGTACCCTAAATTGTTCAGTCATTGTGCTCAATAACCGAGAATAGAATAGTATGCCCCATATAGCAAGAACAAAGCCAATAACACGCTCAACTCGAGTTCTTTGCTACAATTGAAAACAAAAAACAATTAAAAAGATGAAACTTTACATCCTTTTAGTAATACAATGAGTCACATTTTAACATTGAATTGACAAAAAGGAATCACACTTTCAAATGAGTTGACGATGAACATAAACAAGCCCAAGCCTCCCAATAGCAATCTTCCAGAGACTGAGTGCTACCCCTGTACTTTCTTCACAGTATACATTCCAAATCAGCCAACATGCTTAACTTACTAAAGGAAAGAGGGTCTTATTAAAAATTAAAAATCATCCTGATCCCAACTGAATGAAAAGATCTTAAGTGTATGTAAATTTATGGGCCTGCAGAATACAAAACCACGAATGCAAACAATTAAGTGTTTATCTCACAGTGTGGGGTGGACTACAACAGTGAATGATGTCCTTTATAAAGAGGAATTACAATAAAATGCATAGATAAGGAGGATTGACGATATACATTATTAGCTACAGGCACATATTGCCAAGTTAATCTCAACAATACTGAAACTAGGTACGTAAGGAGTGAAGTTCTAGATAACGTTTCTATGCCTAGCTTATGCATAACTTTGAAACCAGCTAAGCTTAGTTGTACATATCCAAATGGTACTCGGACCAGCTGGAAAATTAAAATATCAACAATAACTTAAGGCACTAACTATGTAGAGCAGAGCAACACCTTTATCAGATTAAGTGATCAAAAAGTTCTCACATCCAATGAACCAACTTCTTCTAGAGCCGAAATGAAGCCAAAGACTTGCATAACAATGAGTTTCAAAGTTAAATCTTGTTTCTAAATATATTACTTAAAATTTAGAACTTCCAAGAAAACGAAGAGCTAAACAGTATGTAAGTCCTGACCTTTAAAGTCTACAATGATTTCATTTGTTCTAAGACAAGTTTTCCCTTTTCATATTGTCATTAGAAAACGAAAAACAAAAGTACAAAAAACACGGAATTCCATTGTCTGTCGTGTGGAAGGCATTCTAAAGTTTCGCTTTCCAACAATCAGGTCACACTGAACGAGTAAGTAGCATTGCAAAAAATAGAATTTTCTTTTGCATAGCTCTTTGAAATGAATGATTACTACACCTGATTTTAAAAAAGAGAAAACCGCCAATAATGACGAAAGAGAAGCATGCTGCAAGGAGCACAAGGAAAATCCTGCAAAATAATACGAAGGTAAGTTAATACATTAGAGCTTGCATGGGTGTGATCTGGAGCTGCTAAAAAAATTTCACCGAAATTTTTTATCAGAATCATATATTAAGCATGTCTTCTTTGGGAATCAACAAAATTTTTGGTTTTAATTATTCAAAAGATTGCATCAATGAATTGGCCAATAACATATAATAATTTCTCACTTCAATAATCAATTTTTCAGTCTCTGAACTGTGCAATGGTTTGTTCATGGGCATGAAAGTTAACAAACATGCATCAGAGTTATATATATATATATTTATATTTATGAAAATTGAGAAAAGAAAACAAAAGGCATATCCAAGACATCAATAATCAACTCCAAACACAGGATCAGATTTAGTCTATGTTCAAAGTTTAGCTGAAGATAACCTAAGCAGGAAATGGCGTTTGTTGCGCTTACGTGGCAACATTTCTCTCCAGTTGTATGTTGAATAGATAAGCTAAACGAGCAAAATCCAATCTGAGCTCTTGAAATTTAGACCAAGATAAATCCAATTTCAGCGGTGTTGGTTTATCCAAGGAATTAGATATGCAGGCAAAAGGTGAATTTGAAGCTCCAAATGTTCGAACTGTATAGCAGAATGATTCTCTAATAACTTCCAAAGCTGTTTGCTTGTAATTAACTGGTATCAATCTTACTAGGTTATAAGATAAAAGAGATGCCATCAGAAGTTTAGCTCCATAATCCTGCAAAGGCTTTATTACCAACTAATAATCAGTCACTCTGGTATCAATATCAACCTGCAATATATATACATATATACATATATAGAGGACTATAACATAAGACCACTACTCTTTAACCTACCAACCCAACTCCATTTATATTTTTACAACCACTCATTTAATCATAGCAGACAGAACTTCTCAACATTGATGTAACATCTTTACAAAATTCTATTCTGCAAAATCTCAAAAAAACATACTTTTTCACTATTCATCAGTATATCCCCAAGCCTACTTAGACTCATTCAAACATCTTAGTCATTACTTTAGCATATAGATTATAGAAGGCTTATAAATATCCATAAACGATTTTTCACTAACGAGCCTTCTCTGTACAACATGAATCCAGTTACAAAAGTATATATACATTCCTGTTAAAAACTACTTAGTCTAAATATGTTGAAATGCACACACCTGAGGACTATTTTTTGAGTCCATCTTTGAGAGATTAGAATTCACTTTTCTGGAAGTACTAATTTTCACTGTGGAGTCCAACTTCCTCCATATCATTGGGGAACTCATCTTCCATTTTTCTGTAAAAAAAAAAGATTATTTTGAACCCACAATCAGCAATCTTCGGCGCCCCTCAAGAACAGCGCCAAATGTTTGATAATCATGTAGCATCACAATAGCTTAATGTTGATTGCAAGATTTTAGAAAATCATAGTTAGAAATGGATTTCTTACCTTTATTTTTTATCAGCACTATACCAACATGAAAGGTCGAAATGGGGATACATCCACCGCAATATGGCCTTGAATTTCAGAAATCAAACACGGAATTTTCAGTTTACGAAAGATACAACCTCAACATCTACAAAATCAATAACGCTTACAATAAGAATGCACAAAATAGTAACATATCAAATGGTATAAATCATAGAAAGAATATTTCATTTGGTGCATAGGGCATATAAGACTGTGTTAAGCTCATCTCTGCTGTACAGAACAAATTATGACAACAAAAACAGGGAAGCCAATTATAGATTTTACAAACTATAAAATCTATACAAACACCATAGCAATCTCAATCTACTCGAATTTGTCCCATTTCTTTCCTTTTCTTCCCCTCCTAAACAGAAAATAAGGTACGAAAAACTGAAATATTTTTAACACACACACAATCTCTACTAATCCTCAGCAAGTTATCGGTGGAGATATTTCATTTTCTTGGATTATTGAAGCACCTTTCTTGCGGCGGATAAATCAAGAACTGACTCAGACATATTTACATACACATTGTGTGCATCTCAACTCTTCGGCTGCATAAAGCCAATTGAAAAAAGATGAATGGTGAAACCAAATTTGCATGTGCCGGTTATTCAAGCGCACCTCTTAGAAGAGCTGAAGCTGGACTCTGAATTTCTTGATGAAATCCATGGCCGCAAGCTGTATAACTGCAGCATCGATTTCTCCCTCTTCCCACTTCTCTCTCCGGAAATTCCCACTGAATTATATTGCTACATATAGCGAAGGCACAAAAACAGAGGTGGGTTTTTGAAGATCTTCGCTATCTATTAAATGCATGTCTGTCACTTCCTACATAAGAAGAAGTGGATTGAAAGTGAAAGCGACGCCTGAAATGTAAAGGGCGTCTCCTTTATAGTGGATCTTATATAAAATTACTATATTTTCTTTTATTATAATTTTATTTTTTTAAATATCGTTGACCTCGATCGAGTTTGCCTGTAGAATTTGGTTCTCTGTTTTTCATTGTGAGGATAGTTTTTTTTATGTAAAAATAATACTCCCTCCATCTCTGCTCTTTTTTTCTGGGCACACAGATTAAGAAAAAAAGTAAAATATATGAGTGTAAAATTAATTAATAAAATATAAAAGATGTATCTTTATTGCTTTTTGTGATTGTAAATTATTTTCTTTTTAAGATAGAAAAAAAATTGGGACATCCCAAAATGGAAAAAGGGAAAAAAAAATTGGGACGGAGTAAGTACTTAGAACGTTTAAAAAATATAAAAATAATTTTGAGACAGTGAAAATACTAAGGTCCTTTATTTAACTTTTGCGTGAACCGTGTGCAATTCAAGTAAATTGAAGTTATTTTTACTCAACAGTTCGATTTAATTACACATAAAATTTATAATTGGCCACATGTAGTTATTCAGTATAATCAGTCCAGATTATTCAATGAAAATAGTTATCCCTCTGTCTCATCATTTTTCATACCTCAATTTACGTATTTTAAGAAAATTGTGTAATGAATAGAATATTGGGAGTAGGCTTATCAACGGGGCGGGACGGGGACGGGGGACCAATCTCCATCCCCGTCCCGCAGTCGCGGGATTCCCCGTCCAGTCCCCGTGAACTTCACGGGGAAAAATCTATCCACATCCCCGCCGGAGAACCCGTCCCCGCGGGGATTCCCCGTTCCCCGTGAATTTTTTTTTATTTTAAATAATTTATATTTAACAAGTATAATTAATTTTTTAAATGGTTATTTAGTTATATATATACATATATACTTATATATATATGAATAATATATATAATATAATATACTTATATGATATATAATATGTTAATATATAATAGAGATATATATAAATGTATATATATATATTATAAATATATATATATTATGCGGGGCCCCGCGGGGAACGGGGCAGGAAATACAATCCCCGTTCCCGCCCTGTCCCCGTCCCCGTTTTTTCTGGGATTCCCCTCCCCATTCGGGGCGGATCCCCGCGGGTTCGGGGATTCCCCGCCCCGTTGCCAACCCTAATTGAAAGTGATCTGTAAATTTATATTATTAAAATAATTAAATTAGTGGATTGAGTATAAGTAATAGCATTTTTATATAAATATGTGAATAAAGTTAAAGTAGTTATTATGTAAAAGTAGTGACCGAGAATAAAGTTAAAGTAGTTATTTTTTTTATATGATGTGCAAAGTGCTATTGGATGGACCGAAAAAGAAAGTATGTGAATGTTAAGAAACGGATGGAGTATAGCTGTTTTACAAATGAATTTGAATTATATACAAAATCTTGGTTGTGATATCCAACTAAATAGGATTAGTCATGTATGCACCAGTTACACGGTACAACTCAAGTTCATTTTTAAAAAGTTAAACAGTTTATTACTGAAAAGTTAAAAATGAACTAGAATTGCACCATGTAACTGGTGCACATGAGACTTACTCAACTAAATATACATTACTTCATCCGTCCACTAAATGTGACGCACTATTGTGTTTATACGGATTTTAAGAAAAGAAGGTAATAAAGTAAAGATATTGTGAGTGTATTGTGGAGTACACTTATAAATAAAAATAATTGATTGTGAGAGTGATAATAAAGATGATGGTTTCCGTAAAAGAAGTGTGCATATTTTTGTGGACGGATAAAAAAGGAAATAGTGCATAAATTTAGTGGACGGATGGAGTAAATTATTGTCACGAATTCATCTCCACAAATTTAGTTTTTTGTTTAATCTTATATGCACCAGGTGTATCGTGCAACTTAAATTATTTATAAAAAGTTACTTTTTGTTATTATTAAAAATTATTCTTTGTTAAAACTGAAAATTCACACATATCAAATTGACTTAGTATAAACAAGATTAATTTTTAAAAAATATACTTAAATTACATGCTACATTGCATAATAAATTTACTATTTTTTTCAATGGGTGATATACATGTTAGTTTAAAAAAATCACTATATTTACAAATTGGTTCACAATATTTGCACAGAAGCATATTTTTTTTCTGCGCAGAAACATTTTTTTTTTTCTGCACATAATCAATTTGTAATTAATGTCACCATTTTGTAATTTTCTTTTTTCAATGAGTTATTGACTTATTGTTGTATAAAAAATACGAAGTATTATCATGTGAACATAATTCAACATACACCACCACTTACATTATTATTCATACTATTCTTTATAAAATTAATATTATCTTTTAATAATATTAGTGCATAACATGCGAAGTGTTATAACATGTGCATATAATATGTCTCAATGTTCATATAATATGTCTTCTTCTCTGTAAAAATGTTACGATCCATTATATAACAAACAAAAAAGGAAAGAGAAAGGCACTTCACTATTTCAACATTTTATTTTATAATTTTTCTTTTAATTTTTAAATTGCATCAGTGTCTGTCCAATTCATTGGATCTCCGAGTGAACCACTTCACGTGAAGTCCATTTTTTTATTATATTATTTGGTACTTTTTTTAATTTCTAATTTAAATGAAACACTCCATGTGTTAGTATAAAAATTATTTTTACACTTAGTATTATTTTAGAAAAGAAAATAATAGAAGTACAAAAATAATCTTTACACTTAAAATAATTTACTTGATTTCTCCTCTGGATAATACCCAAATAACATCTAATCAGATAAAAATCACAATAAAATTTAATAGGAAAACGAGTAAACTTTTATTAATCAAATAAAGAAAAGTATTTCATAAAGGAGTAAATTTTTATTAATTTATAAAAAATTATATCAAGCCGGGTTATACATTCAAATTAGGAAGGAAAATTATCTCGAATCAAATTTAAAGGGCAAGCGCACTGCACCAATCCATATGACAAATGTGTGAAATCCACAAAGTGATAATAATCAGTAATGAAAGATAAAATTATGTATTCGTTATCATATTATTATTTAAAAATTACTATATTATTCATCAATAAATAGCATTAGGGTGACTTTTCATTTAAAACAATAGTAATTTCTCAATAATAATATTGTAAGCACCGAAAATTTATTAAATTTAACGGTGTCATATATTATGTAAATCACGATTTTGGAGATAAAATATAAAATAATATCTCTAAAATTTGTGAATATATTTTCCTTATTTCCGATTTGTGAATATCGCTTTCTTGCTCTTCAAGACACCGATCTCTTATAAATAAGAGACTCGGAATAGAATTTTAATAGGTCAAATGGAATAAATAAGTCGTCAAGACACCGGTACCACAAATCAAACCCATGTCCTTAGAGATAGGAATCAAGAGATTCACGAGAGTTGTAATCCACATCTTTTTAATGAAAACTATGTTTACCATATTCTTTTCTCGCCTATTATATATTTGTTTATAAGTGTTGAAATTATTGGTTTACAAATATAAAGCTTATATCTTCAACTTATGTAGTTCATGCTAGTAAAAGTAAATATGTCATCATAGTGGGTGATTGTATTTCCACATGAATTTGTTTGTGCATGAAAATACAATTCCACTATATTTTATATGAGTTCAAATATATAAAGTTTGCTCATTTTCGCGGGATGGAGAAATATTTTAATTATATCTTGAAAAGTCTAAAGTGTGGTGATCGCTTTTCATAACTTTAAATTTTGTAATTTGAAATATTTGATAAATTTTCATCAATAATTAAATAATATGATTGTAGGATATGTCACATAAAATTTATGTAGATGCCAACAAAAAATAATAATATTTTATAATTTGAATATCGTCCTTAAACAATTTTTTTACTTAGAAACATAACTTAAAAATATATTTAGAAATATTAATTTTCCTAACGTCTTTTTTAAAAATAATTTCTCTATTATTACCTACAGAAACAATCACTTTATTCATAAATGATTCCACAGTAATTTTACAATACTCTTATTTATCTAGTTTATCTCATTTATTTTTCATTAAAAGGCTAGAAATTGCCTCAATCACTTGGCAAAATTATTATTATTATTATCTCTATTTTATTTTATTTATTTTACTTCTTGTAAGAAAATTACAAAATGTGGATTAATTTTTATATTTGCAATCTATATAATTTTAAAGAAGAAAATATAATTAAAAGCAAAGGAGCTAGGTGGATTAGGTTAAATTTATTAGTTATCTATTGTCGCTAAGTCCATACATATACAATTAGCTTGTCAATTATTATATTTTAAATTAGTCAATTATAGGAATATTTTAATTTGAGATTTTATTGCGCATGAGTTATGGAACATGTCATGGTTTATAATTTGTTATTATAACTTGAGTTATTTTGAGTATTTTGATTTTAATTGCCTATGATTTTATTGTGTTTATTTCAATATTTAACTTATAAGTAATTAAAATTTTATAGGGAAAATATACTTTTTTGTCCTATAAGTTTCGTTGACTTTGGTTTTCGTCCTCTTAAGTTTTGAATTTTGGTTTTCGTCCTTTAACTTACCAAAAGTTATGGTTTCATCCTCTTAAGTTTTGAATTTTGGATTTCGTCCTCTTAAGTTTTGATTTTTGGTTTTTCGTCCTTTAACTTACAAAAAATTATGGTTTTCGTCCTTCAACATAAACCAATACAAAATATTAGAATAAGTCAAATTAAAATTATAATTTTAAAAATATATCAAAATTTTATTTTTTTAAAACAAAATTAACTACACAAATATTTCAACTTTAAAAGTGTTTGTTGATATGGCGAACTAACACTATCGACGTGGGGCAATTACGCAAG
>JAPKLY010000055.1:1205520-1248268 GCA_026898435.1 Prunella vulgaris | reverse complement strand
CATCTTAATTTGGTATATATATACATATTATTTAAGTCTCACATATGATTTGCCATAGTTATTTAATATTTCATTATTTAGTTTTATTTATGTTTTGTTTAAAGTTTATTGTACAGCATGATTCAAGTGTCTTTTTATATGATGATCTTATAAGAGGATATTGTGCAAGAGGGAACCTTCGGATCACACATACCCCATGTGTATGTATACATGCATGATTCAAAGGTTTTATTCATGCACAGGACACCCCTGAATAATAGGGGATCAAAATCCATTACAATTTAACAAAGGATGCTTTTCAGTAAAAAAAAATATAAGTAACTTCTTAGTGATAACTTGAGTAAATTTTTAAAAATATACCTAATAAATACAAGATTAAGGCTTATATAAATATATTATTTTTCTTGTTTCATTTTAATGCTTAAAGCTCGAATTAAGTGTTAAGTTACGGATGTTAATGGGGCGGGGACGGGGGGCCAATCCCCATTCCCGTACAAGCGAATTTCGCGGGAAAATTTTTATTTTCGTCCCCGCCCCACAGGGAAATCTGTCCCTGAGGGGAATCCTCGGTCCCCATTTAATATTTTAATTTTTTAAATTTTATTAATTTTTAATAATTATCATTAATAAATATAAATATAAAATTATAAAATGCACTAATATTTTTAAAATAAACAGTTAAAATCTAAAATAGAAATTTAAAGAATGTTTAAAATACAAAATACAAATTTACTTATGTATATAATACAAAATATAAATACAAAATATGTATAAAATTCAAAATACAAATTTAAAATCTAAAAAATATATTAATTACTTACTTATATTTTATGCATTATATATAATATATTTAAATGTATAAAAAGTGGGCGGGGTCAGGCGGGGAATACAATCCCCGTCCCCGACCCGCCCCAGCCTTCAGTGCAAAAAAATCTCTCGTCCCAATCCCTGTTTTATTCCGGGATTCCCCGTTCCGTTCGGGGTGAATCCCCGCAAGATCGGGGATTTCCCGCCCCACTACCAAGTCTATGTTAAGTTTTATTTAATTAAACTCAAAATCTTTTTATTTTGTCTATCGAAAGAACTAGTCACATATATTTATTATTATGTCCGAGAGTTTAAAATTGTTACTACTTTGGAAATTTTGCAAATGTTTGTAAAACAGTACTACCTCCGTCCCGTGGGAATTTGTACCCTACGAGGCGGTACATTTTTTAAGAAAAATGTATTTTATATATAAAGTAATGTATATGGGTAAATATGTGTATAAGTTGTGTGTGTGCACGTAAATTAATGCTTCATTTTTTTAGTAGTGTATAAATTTGTGTGAGACGTTCAAATAAAAAAAGTGTGCAAATTCATGCGGACGGAGGAAGTAATATTTATTCATGAATTTGAAGTACTCTTTTTTAGAAAATTTGGATTTTGGAAGACTATCATCATTCATCAGCCTTGATTTTGGGCCGGAAAATGTTTGAAAGGCTAAAGCACTATTGGGTTGGGAAAGCCCAACCCATCCTAATTGGGCCCGAATGCGACAATTCTTTGTTATGATTAGAAAATTCCCCATGATCTTTTTTTTAAAAAACTTTTTCTGTCCTTTTCCTGACAAAATTTTGTCATAAAAAAATTAATTTTCTTGTAACTAGTATATACACATGTTATCCCGTATGAATTAATTTTAATTATTTTATTTATATATAATTTTTAACATTTCTTCTTTTAAAATTAAAAATATTAAATCTATATGGTTTTTATCAATTTAAAAACAAACAAATCTATGCATATATAAAATAATAATTTGAATATAAAAATAATACTATAATTTAAAAATACTCAATAATAATCAAAATGAAGTTTCAAGACTTTGAACCTCTAAGAAAAGAAAATTAAAGTTTATCAATTGAGCTAAACCAAATTTGCTAAAAGATTTAAACTTTTATGAAAAAATAAATAACAATTTATTGGCAAATTTACCCAACATTTTGTTGTTAGATAAGTCTCAATGGAGAAATAAATATAGTGGAAATTCCAGATTTACCTCCCAAAGGAATTTCAACGGAGGAAACAAAATTAGTAGCAAGTTGTCACAGACGAACAATGTGTGACAAATTTGCCATACAATATGCATGGTGGCAAGGCAACTATTTTTTTTAATTTATATTTATTTGATAAATTATGTGATGTATATTTTGAGGGAATATAATATTCTGCATTGATTTAAGATTTATTTATAATATTATGTGATATAAATATTAAAAATATAAACCTTCATCGTATTATAACATCTTAATAATAAAAGCACAAAATGTCACTAATTGAAATATAATTTTTATAAATTTAAATCTAAATATCTAATTATAAATTTAATTATATACACATATAAGCTAAAATGGAAGATAAATTTGATTATAGTAAGAATATTCCCAAAAAATCCTAATTAAATTAAAATTTAAATGTGATTTAACTGTTGATGATAAATTTTGTGACAAATTGATAATTTTGATGACAAATTTGCCATCAACATTGAAAATGTTCTTAGCTAGTAGAAAGCTGATTCATCCTCAAATGTTTGTTCTATAATGCATTTGAGGATGCACTAGCGCCCCTAAATAAAAAAGTAAATTCAAGAAAAAAATGTACATTTTCTGACAAAACATGCAATTTAATTTTATTTTTTTTGTTATAATTACACGATTTTATGTTAGATATCATAAATATTGGAATCATGTTGTGAAGAAGGGAAAATGACTTACACATGCATTTACAAATGTTTAAACAATACTACCTCATATCTTAGGTTTGAAAATCAAATCAAACTTCAGGCCCTTCATTAACTGCTCATTTGAGCTTAATGAAATATTGAAATCAAACAAGTTTGAACATACATTCATGCTGATGGATAAAGTCTACAGCTCGACTCGAGCTCGATAAGTAATGAAAGATGTGTAAAAATTTAGTAACTTATATTGTTTCGATTAAAGCTCATTAGAGCTCAACTCGATTAATTTATCTGAAAAGCTCAAAGCTCAATAATATTTCAAACAAACATGAACGAAGCATGTTTAACTCGGCTATACTAATACTCCATGTCTAGTGACTACTTTCACACTTGCCTTATTTGAACGTCCCAATTTTATTTTCACACACCTAAAAATGAAATTTTTACACTCACAAAAGTCAATGAAGTACATTTTTTCTTATTTTATTATTTAACTTTACACTCATGTACTTACTTTTTCTTGATTCGCGTAGCTAGAACAACTATAAAAGTAATCCTGGGACGGATGGAGTACGTGTTAACGGCTACCAACTCATTCAATAACTCACAGAACATGTGAAAAAAACTGAGTCGTAAGCCGATCCTATCTTGCAACCACCTGTCTCGGAGAAAGGCCATCCTCAGACACATCAAAGAACACATCATCACTTTTAGACAATGCATACACAATCTCCACCATGCTAGGCCTTCTAGCTGGATCTTTATGCAAACAAGCGACGGCCACAGCCATGACACTCAACACGCTCTCCATCGTGGACGACTCTCTAAGAAGGCATTCGTCCATCCACTCTCTCATCTTCCTCATCTTCCTCTCCTCTCTCTCATTCAAGACCCCACTAGCACTAGTCCACAACACATTTCCCTGCTCATCGATTGCCTCCCTTCCAGAGACGAGCTCAAGTAACACCACCCCGAAAGCGAAAATGTCCATCTTAGTTGAGACAACACCGTCAGCTAGGTACTCAGGAGCAATGTAGCCTTGGGTTCCCACAATGTGCATAGTTATGGCATTGCAACCAGACTTCGCGAGGCCAAAGTTTGCGATTTTGGCTCTCATGTTTGAGTCTAGGAGGATGTTGCTGCTCTTTATGTCCTTATGAACAACTCTAGGCCTTGTGTGTTCATGGATGTATTGGAGGCCATTTGCCACATCAATTGCTACCCTTAGCCTCGTTTTCCAGCTTAATTTTTCGGGTTTTTTCTCGTGTAGCCATGAGTGGAGAGATCCATTTTCTATATACTCATAAACTAGGTAGCAGTTTGCTTCCTCTGGGTCTATGCAGAAGCCTTCAAGCCTTACTAAGTTCCCATGATTCACCTGCAATTCAAATATTCATGTTAAAAAAAGATGGAATCATGTCGAAAATTCGTATGAGATCTTATGTTCTAAATAACAGTGTTTCATACTTGTACCAAAAGTTCTGATTTTTTTGGACCCAATTGCAAATGGGATCTTTAATTAAGAAACATAATCAACATTGGTTCTTAAATACGAGTATAATATATGTATAAAGGACAGCAGACAAGGTCACTTTTGTCCTTTTCCTTGTACACATACAATAAGCCTATCCCTATTCTTAAATTAATCATATGATTTTGCAAAAGATTGATTAAGACGTATCTCTCCACCAAACCATTATTTAATAAATTGGTTGATTAATTATAAAAAAACCTCCTGGAAATGACTAATGCATCACTTAATTTTATATGAAACCCATAGTTTATCTTTAATTTTGTTTCATCTTCTATTGAAACACCGTTATGGTTTCTCTAGTTTTATCTTTTTAGCAAATCGTTTCAAGATTAAAGATTAAAAATTTATTTTATCCCGTAACTTTTCACAATGCTAAATTTAAGTTTAATTATTTTTTTCCCCAAACTTCGCACATACTTTAATTAACCAATTTGCGGAAAAAAAAAAAAAGTTAAGATTACGAGACACAAATGAAGAGAAATAATGTTGTTTTGCAAAAATTGAGCAATATAAAAAGTTAGACTAAATTATTCGAAAACAGAGAGTGTCGAGGGATGAACAGATAATTAGTTACCTTCTGCAAGATCTTGAGTTCCTCATAGGCATTCCATTTCATTTTCTTGATGGCATACCATTCTCCATTGATGTTACCTTTGTACACAGACCCATGAATCACACATCCATCATCAAATCCATCAGTTGCATCTCTCAATTCCTCAATTCCAAACACTTTATACTTATCCAAGCACCCTGAAACATCCGCCATTAGACTCACCTTCTCAGCTTTCAAGAATCCGTTCTCTCTCTTCCCAACTTGCAGCTTCTCACCATCTCCATACTCCCTTCCTTCTCTCTTCAGCATTCTCTCTCTAAAATACCACATCCCACAAACCAAGATTACCAACACCCCGCACAACCCTAGCCCAATTCCCAATCCAATGATCACCCCTTTCCTCTCTCTCCTCTCAGGAGAGAGAGGCGGAACCACAGGCTGTGTGATGTTGGGAAGCCTCGAAACCGGGACGAAAACAGTGTCGAAAGCCCTAATTCGGTCTCCATTCGCCTGAATTATCGACTGCTCCGTCGACCCGAATCTGGCTGCCACACCACTCAAGCTATCGGACGGCTGGAAAACATAGCTAATCAGAAAATTCACCTGGTTCCGCAGCTGCGACGAGCTAGGGCACTTGCAGAAGATCGGAAACACAATCACGTCCCCGACGTCGAGCCGCGTCGGCTCAAACGTCGGATTGACGACCTCGACGGACTGATAAGTGGTTAGGTTTTGGAAATTTAAGGTGGAGACTACGTAGAAAGTGTCGCCGCTCTTGATTGTGACATTCATACCCGCGTAAGAAATCGCGATGCTGCTATTCACAGTGTTGCACGAGCATTTTACGGGGACGAACAGGGACTGATCGGGGAGAAGGGGGCTCGCCGGAGATGAGATGTTGCTAGGGTTCGAAATCATGAGACGGCTGACGGAGAAGAGGTCGCCGATGGAAGCTAGGTCGAGGAAATTTGGGGGCGCGGCTCTGTAGAAGACGTAGGTGTCGCAGGAGCTCGTCGATTGGTTGGCCGTGCAGTTGTACCCGATGGTGCTTGGTTGAGCTTGTACGTGATTGCAGCAGAGGATGAAGGAGAAGAAGAGAGAGAAGCAGAGTGGAGGAGAGAGAAAGGTTGTTTCCATGGCTGCTTGCTGTGGCAGTTGAATTTGTTGAAGTGTTCTCACTTTCCATACATGCTATCGCGATATTTAAATTAATCACTAATGGAAAGTCGGACTTTTTTCTGAGTGGGTCCCACATTAATTGTTTTTTTTTTTTGGCTAATTCAAGTTGCGGCAGCCACCCGACCCGATGGTCTGAAAATTATATACAACCAAAATAATTTGAGTAAAATTTTCGGTGTGATAAGCTCAAAAAAAATTCGTATAAATAATTGGGTAGATCTCTTGTAAATTTGAATTTACGTGAACGCGTATTACTGTTATGTGTAATTACTATTATTATAATTTATATATACTATTACTGTTATAAAAATATTTGTAAATACAAATATATTTTTATAACAGTGACAATGTATACACGTGACAGTAATAATTGAGAACTTGAATTCACTATCAACTCAAGTTCATACAAGCTTTTGTTTTAATTATATATATGAGATATTTACAAATAATTTTGGTATAAAATTCAGAATTATTAATTGCATCGATTAATTATAATTTTAAATTTAGTATTACTCTCATCCATTAATATTTTGTACACCATTTTTTTGTTCATTCCACACAAAGTACAATATAATTAAAAAATTACAAATTGATTCCGTGCAAAAAAAAAAAACACTTTCGTGCAAAAAAAGAAAATACACTACCGTACAAATTTTTTGAACCAATTTGTAATTATAGTAATTTTTTGAACCATATTGTAAGTGACCATAAATAAAAATAATAATTTTGATTTTATTTTCGTAATACTCACATATTTATCAAAAAAATTACTCCCTCCGTCCCGGAACTACTTTTGAAGTAGTTTCGGGCACGCGAATTAAGAAAAAATAAGTATGTGAGTGTAAAATTAAATAATAAAATAAGAAAAAATTTACTTTATTGACCTTTGTAAATGTAAAAAGTTTTCTTTTTAGGTATGTGAAAGAAAAATTGGGACGTTCAAATTAGAAAAATGTAAAAGTAGTTTTGGGACGGAGGAAATATTATTTTTATATTTAATTCAATAAATTTCATTACTTTAATAATATAACTTTACATGTCACCTCAATACTTTACATTTTTATATATTTTAAAAAAGTATATGTAAAAAAAAGTGTGAATAGTATTTAGTAACGGAGGGATTACTTAAATAACTCATTTTATTATTTTTATTTGTTCCTTACTTAATTTTTCGTCAACCTTTTTAATCCATCCCTTTGAATTTTAAACATTTTAAGATTACATCATTATTCTTATATTAAAACTCGTGTTAAAATCAAATGAGAAGCTAAGAAGAGAGCAGAGGAAATAATATTGGCCAATATACGAATTGTTTCGAATAAAAATTAAAAGTGATTAATTAAAAATTTGTGATCACAATTAGGTAAAATTTGCATCAGTTGCACGTTGCAATTTGACGAAAATATTATATGAAGAGGGGGTTGGAGAAATATAAACATAACAATTGAAATACTTTATATTTATGTAATAGGACAACTCATAGTGTATTAAATGAATGACATGCACCAATAATATTGGAACACGATATAAAATCGAATTATAGAAAGAATCCAATTTGATTATGCTTGTGAGAATTTATACAAGACATTATTATGAAGCCAATTTCCACCTAAAGTGCCATGCTCCAATTGGCTAGTTATGAAAAATATTCAAAAGGAAGACAATTCACATGATGTACAAGACTCAATCAAAAGTGACACCATAAACTATTTCTAGCTTTCAAACTACTAGTCACAGACTCAGTGATGAGATAGAAAATGTCACAATGATATTCTCCCTCCACCCACAACCATATTTAATATTCTTTGACTGCACGTGATTTAATACAATATATCGTAGTAAACGGACTTGATAATACCCCATAATACTCTTCGACATATTGCATTAAACCACGTATAGTCAAAGAAGATTAAATACTGTGAACGGAGAGCGTATATATTGTATTACAAAATACCAGTAATACTTTATGTGGAGATCATTAGATGAAACAATATCTTGGACATCATAAGATGTTACTACAATATATATTCTACATCGGACAATCAAACACGAGTTGTGATACAAATTCTATAGACGATGCTCGTTTACCTTGCCCTTACGTCCAACGTTTCACCTTTCGTGAATGACCAGTTACGAAGATCTGTGGGTAAAGAAGAGATTTCACGCACTTTACACTCATCTCTTCATGATGTCGTCCTTCTTTACAGTAAAATCCCAGAGATCACCGTATTTCTCGTTGAAATCCCATATATCCATTGTGTTGTAATCGGATATCAACTTATCACGAGCCCCTCGTTCCATGTTGTATATCTGAGGTTCAAAGTTGTGTGGTTCGCTAGGTTTATCCATCTCAATGATGCAGAACACCACGGTAAAGATAGCTGCACCTATGTACAAGTACTCTCCCTGAAAATTTAGGCACAGAATAAGCATTTATCAGAAGTGCACGGCTATTTACACCAAGATTATTGCTCGATACACCATGTGCAATCTCATGCAGTGGTAAAGTGAATGTACTGAGCAAATACTCGGTTTGAGATGGAAACTTTGCACGAATCTTGATCATGGTATTCAGTACCGGAGCATTAAAGTACAGCCCAGCGAGGATTGAAGGAAGGAATAGCCATGAAATGAGACCTGAGTTAAGCAGAATCGAGTAAATAATGATCTCAATGCAACTAGATTGTAGCTAGTAATAATGTTTAGCATAAATTTGATACCCTGGAATCCTGTAGGAGGTCCCATTGCTTGATAATCTTTGGATACTTGTTCCCAAAATGGTACTGAAAAATGAAAGTTAAAATGATGAGCTTGGAGATTACTCTGCTCTTAAAACAAAAAAGATGAGCAACTGTACAAACTAAAACTATCTTCATCTTAAGCTAAAACTTGGGCAGGGATCCCTATTTCAATTGGTGTTTCCTCTTTGTGCCTCATCGAATTAAGACACAATCTGTGCTTGTTAGTGATGCAATATGATGGCGTGACTCGTGATGGTTATTTCCGAACAGGAGATCTCAAGCCTTGAAAACTATGGAAAGTGTTTAATGTATGAACAACTTGTCATATATGCTGCATTATGCTTTCTAACTCAAGCATTAGGTCTTAAAATAGCATTGCAACAATGCAACTTCAGCCACCGCTGAGACATTTAATTCCCCGGGCTGATTTCAGATGCATCTAAAAATGTCTGGAGAAAGAAAAATCAAATAATGTGCTGAGATGTGCAAGTCATCAAACTTGAAAATATCGGAAACTTATGCCTTAATCGACCTGGTTCTTGGGTTTTTGGCCTATTTTTAGGTCTAATTTGATTGAGTTTTATAGATAGCTCTGCAGTTTGAAGTGCCCATTCTAATCATAACAAAACGAGTTTCTTTATTCTACCCATCGATGTAGCTAACACAATATTAGTGAAGCACATAAAACGTGCATTCTTTATTTCTTGTTTTTACATATCTTTCTTGCATCCATTTTAACACGAGCAATAAGTGTATCTCTCAACTTGAGTCCAGTTTCAGGTTCTAAGTCACTAACCCCAATTAGAACTCAGAACAGAGAAACTTCACCGCTTAAAAACCCTACTAAAATCGACAGAAAATTGCACTTCGGCTAATAGTTTTAATTCTCAAATTACACCAAATCACGGCGATGCAGAACGAAATAGAACATTAAACGCACCTTTTTCATCACTTTCAAAGTATGTATGATGCCCATCGTACTCTCCAAACACAAAATCTTCCTGCAATCGATTGCAAAAAAATAAACAAAAATAAACAACTAATCAAATTAAAGAGAGAAACTCTGAGATAAAAAATAACAAAATTACCACATCGATCCCATTTGTTGCCCATCTATCCTTTGGATCTTCATTGAGATCCGGCTCTACTTGCGAGAGCCCAGCCAACAATCTGGTGGAACTCTTCCTACCATAATTTACACCGATTTTCTGCAAATTCAACTTTTCGCTTCGATTGATGAAACCCCTGCCCTGATATGAATCAGATTTTTCTCGGGATAAAATTTTGGGGATTGAATTGACGACGAATACTGAGGATGCTGATAACCCCGCCATTTTTTGTTCTCCATCTCTCGCGTTTTCCTTTTTATTATCCAAATTGTATGATATGGATTACGGGAGTATGTGTAATCATCTGTCAAGGCACAATAATAATTCGCCACGTGTAACAAGCTGCTTGTAGATGCTGACTGTGATGGCTCTGTTGCTCATGATTGGTCTGTTACATACGGTACGAGAGTCGTGAGGTTAGTTTAGATATATGAACGAAAATTTGAATGAGCGATGGGAGAAGCTTTCGCATCTTATCCATTTTTGGGGAAATTATATTTGATCCCTATAAATACATTTCATTATTTTGGTTTCTCAAAAATTCAATTCTTTTCACACAAATAATTCAATTCAACCAAAATTTCCATTTATTACTATAAAAAAATTATAAATTTTTACATAAAAATAATACTCCTTCCGTCCCGGTATAAGTTGCTTGTTGCTTTTGGACACACGCATTAAGTTAAAAGTGAAAAAATATAAGTGATGTGATGGAAAAAGTGAAAAAGTAATAAAAATAGTGTAAAATGAAATAAAAATAATAATAACAATAAAAATGAATAGTAATTTCCAAGAAAGGTAAAAGCAAATGAGCAACATATAGTGGGACGAACGGAAATGATTAAATGAGCAATATATAATGGAACGAATGGAGTAACTATTTTTTTAGTTTTGTGTGCACTTTACCATGCAAAAATAATTCCAAGATGGAGAGAATATTATTTAACATGCAAATTATATATGGTGAAAATAACAATAAAATTATAATAATTAATATTATTATACTGGATAATTTTAATATGAGCAAGAATTGGTAAGACGGTCTCATATATAAGAAGTGCAGACATTGAATTAACTTACATGCTTATATCACATCTCACGTGTAATAACGTATTTCATACAAGTTTTTGTGTCTTACTAATACAACCTTAGTATTTTGATAATAAATTTAAGTAGGAATCTTAATCCCATTTTTCTAAAATTTTAGGTTTATTCTTCTAAAAGTAATCAACTACAATAGTTTTGTAAAATAATTAATTACAATAGCTCTTTATACCATCAGATATATACATGATATATAATTTTATCTCGCTATAAATCGAAACGACAATCACCACAAAAGGGGTGCCACCTAAAACTACAATTCAAAACTACATTGCAGCTGGAACCACAACCTCCACAGAAGGAGAACTACCACCCTACCATACAAGGAGCCACCACAAGAGGAAAAAATATTATATAATGGAGTCCTAACCACTTGAGCTATCCACACTTACGACTTACATCCCTCAAACGTTCGCATTTTTTTAGTTCAAAAATAAAGAAAAAATGTAATGAGTAAAATGTTTAACTTGAAGATTGTAAGATGAAAATATTGAAATGAATTTAAGGAATATTTTGATTTTGGAAAATGTAAATTTTTGTGCGATTAACAAATAGGGAAGTAAGCAAAAATTTTAAAGATGAAGGTAGTATAGTCTAATATTAATACTAATAAAATCAATTAATATTATTTTAAGTTGTATGATGAAACATGTTTATTAAATACTTATTTATAAATATTAAAAAAATTATATCTGTGAAACTTATTATCTGGTTTACAATCAATACTCGAGAATAACTAATATTCTTTTTATAACAATTAATACTCTTCAACAAACATTCTTCACTAGAAACTATTAATTCTTTTCAGAATTAATACCGTTTAATAAAAATAACTAATCTACTTTAATAAAATAATCAATACTTTAATAAGATTCACTATAGATCAAGATTGTAGAAGTCAGAAATTGAAAATCGGACGTTTTTTTGCCGCATAAAACTTTTTTTTAAAAAAAAATTATATAATTAAACATCCAAAATTACATTTTTTTTATAGAACTAATCAATAATTTAAATAATTTAAATAGCACCTACATCAACATGTATAAACATTAAACTATTAAGTCATTTTAAGACTTAAATAATAAATACTCCCTCCTTCCCAGGGGTATTTGCACCCCTGGGATGGCACACGGTTTAAGAAAAATGTATTTTTTAAATAAAGTAGTGGTGTATGGGTAAATATGTGGAAAGTTTTGTGAGTGTGCACGCAAATCGATGTTTCTCTTTTAAGTAGTGTGCAAATTGGTCTGGGACGGAGGGAGTACTAAATAGTAAAATAGCAAATACTAAATACAAAATTGCATAAATTTTTTTTGGTAACTCATAAAAGATATAAAAATCAAATTAGATAATTACCAATATCCAATAAAAAAAGACATAAAATTATAAAAGTTTAACATCTAAAAAACTTAAAAAAAGTGAAACACATGTTTAAGTTTAACATAACATACAAATCAAAGCAAAAAGTTAAACCTTCAGACGTTGGCGATGGAGGCGATGTCGTGACTAGGGGTGACATACCGTACCATACCGTACCGTACCGCCCATACCATATATCGTACCGAAATTTTTGGTATACCAAAAATACATACCGCATACCGTACCGAAATTTCGATATATACCGATCTATACCGAAATACCGGTCCATATCGAAATACCGACTATGTCGGTATACTGCCCATACCGGTCCATACCGAAATAATTTAAGTATAATTTTAATTAAATAAAAATAAATTTAATATTAAATTATCAAAATGGTATATACCGGTATACCAAGATACCAAAATATTTTCGGTATACCGAAAATAATCGGTATACCGGAATATTTTCGGTATACCGGTTTATACCGAAAATATTTCAAAATTTCAGTATATACCGGTATACCAAAAATTTTAAAATTCTATACCGATATCATACCGAAAATATCGGTATCATACCATACCGATATTTTCGGTATGATAAGTATGGTATACCTGTATTTGCTCCACCCTAGCCGTGACAGTGTTCCCTGCACCGCTGCGTGAGCGACAAGCCCACGACAGACGGAGCTTGAAGATGGGAGGGAGAGACGCCAAGCGGTTGCGATTCTGGGAGGGAGAGATGCCGTCGGGGAGAAGAGAACGCTATGGGTGAGATTTATTTATTTGGCCCTAGTTACTTTCAACTTCAAAAACCCAATTTCAGAGTTCAAATATAATTAAAAAAACAAAAAATTGCTTATTTTACCCGTTTTTGCAAAATCGGGTTGGGACGGAGCCGCCTAGCCCGACTTTTGCATTCCTGCTGTTGAATGATTTTACTAATTGTAATGTTATGTGGCTAATTAATCTATGGAAATCACTCAAACAATAATTAAAAGATGGTAATTGGAATTATTAAGTGAAATGTAGAGAGAATTATAGAGAGAGAAATTTTATAAATGGGTTCTTTGTCTTTGGATTTAAGATCCTTACAAATGTGTTTATTACAAGTATTTATACTCTCTATTTAGTGAGGTGACATCTTTTTAAGCCACATGGTTTCTGGGGGTGACAAGTGTCCTCCACTTGTCACCCCCTCCAAGTTTTGCTCCACTAACTCTAGCCTTAAATGACCCGGACCCTTCATACAGGTTCCTTAGACATCTTATGTCTTCTTTCCTTCGAAGAAGGGACTGGTAAGGGGGCGAGCATTGTGGCGAGCAAGGGGGCGAGCATTGTGGCGAGCAACGTAGGCTTATCCTATTGGCTTGCTGCCTTGTCGTATCCAGGCTGAAGGCGAGCATGGAGGCGATCAGGCGGGCGAGCATGGAGGCGAGCAACCTAGTCCTGGCTTCATAGGCTTGTTGCTTTGTTATACTCAGAGCTCCGGGCGACCAATCTGGCGAGCAGGCCTGCGAGCATTGATGCGAGCAACTGGGGAGTGGCCATGTGGGCTTGTTACTTCGACACCTCTAGGCTCGGGCGAGCACGTGGGAGAGTACCCAGGCGAGCATACGGGCGAGCAGCCAGTCTGCATATTTCATCTTGTTTATACTTGTGCTTTTCTCTAATCCTCAAGCTTAGATTCTTTTATCAACATTTGCCCCTCAGTATATGCTTTGATTTGAAATCAAAGTGTATACTGGAGTTGATCTTATCATGTAGACGGGCAACTGGGCGAGCAATTGGGCGAGCAATGTGGTGCTCGCCATTCCGCTCGCTCCCTCTCTCTTCGGCAATTAAGGCGACAATCCGGGAAACGAGGCGCCTCATCGTTTCGTGTGTCAATCAGTCGCATGAAAAGGCGTGCCTTTTCAGAAACTTTTCAAATACTTTGCAACCAAGTCCCTAAAATTCTTTTCCCTCTTTCACTTTGACCCGAAGGTATAAATAGGGTTTCTCAGCTACTATTCATCTTCCTCTTCATTTACCATTACTCTCTGGAATTTCCGGCGAACAAATCCTTGAATTTTTTCCTGGTGATTTTGGTAATCTTCTTCACTCCAGTGGACGGTTTTGTGACTCAACATCTCAGGTATTTCCTCGACCCCTTCCGTCTTCTCTTTATATTACCTACATTTTCTTTTAATTTTTGCATGTCCATTTTATGTATTTGTTTGTCGGATTCTTTGCTGGAATTTCTGACCGGAATCTCGTTGATGACGCCCGCAATCCATAGTTAACACACTCTAGGATCAACTTTGTCTTTTCTCCTTTCTTCTCAAATCCATGTCGTCATCCTCTAGTCGGACGATTTCTCACCAGAATCCGGGCAAACGACCCATGGTGGAGAACATAGAGGAAGGTGGCCCGATCGCGGGCTTGTCATCGGTCCATTTGGCGGGATCTGATTCTGCGGTTGAGGAAGTCAATCGGCTTTTGGAGAGAGGAGGCGAGCAAGCCAGCGAGGAGGCTGGCGAGCATCCCGGCGAGCAGCTGGGCGAGTAAGAAATCGAGCAGCCCGTTGCTCAGCCAGAGGGGGATGATACCGAGGAAGTAGAGACGATCTCTAGTAGTGACGACAGCGACGACTCTATTACTGAGTGGTTCGAGTCTGTCAGCTTCCCTCAACCGCACATGTCAGAGAGGTCCATTCCCGAAGGCTTTGCGCATGAGTTCAACTGGAGAGCATACTACGAGCGATATGCTGCCGATTTCCCGACTCCTCCTCGGCAGTATCGGGAACTTGAACAAGGTGGTCGTACAAGCTACAAGGCGAACACCGTAGTGAGTGTCATTGACGAGGACGATATTGACCACATCCGAAGGGAATATCATATCCCCTGCGACGTCACGATGTACGCTCCTCGGGAGAAAGAAAGAGCTGACTGTCCCCCAGAAGGATTAACAGCCATAAACGTGCATACGTTGGCTGCTGGTGTGACGTTACCCCTTCACCCCCTCATCGGGAGCTTTTTGGAGACGACGGGTTTAGCGATCACACAGCTGACCCCCAACGCATGGACGTACCTGATGCTGATATCACTATGCATGGTTTTCGCCTTGGAGAAGTACAAGGATCGCTTGACTTCTCAAGGGTGAATTACACCCTCTGCCTTAGCAAGTGCTCTGAGGAAGGCCAGGGTTATTATTACCTTAAAGCGAGGAGCGATATGAAGATCCTTGAGGGATTGCCCAATAAAGTGAGAGACTGGAAGGAACAATTCTTTTTCATTGGTGGTGACTGGCGGGCTCCCGATAACAATGAGGGTCTCGGGGGACGTATAATGTCCCCTACTGAGTTTGGCGAGTTACAGCGTAGGACTCGTTTGTACTTTAGATTCCACCCTTGTTACAATATCTGACTTTCTTTGTTGTTTGTGTCTACAGGCTTGATCCCTCAGCGTTGGAAGAAGACTAGCTTGTCTGAGGAGTTCAAGTTCACCTGCATTCTTGTTTGCCGTCGGAACAAGAAAGACAGAACTTTTGATTACTTAAACAAATTCAGCTGCCGCGTTGCCTCGGGGTTAATCACCACTCCTCACCATCTGCGAGCTCAGGTTGTTCGTCCCGCAGGTATAACTATTTTGATTTCTTGTTTAGTATTTCTTGACTTTGAGATTTCATGAGATTTCATGAAAGTTTTCTAACTCTTTTTGCCTCTTCATGCTTGCAGTTCCTGAAGTGTCTATTGCCATCCCTCCATCTTTCAAGACTTTAAACCAGAATTTTTGGATGGCACGTACCAAGAGGGATCCTCCATCCGTGGTGTTAGCCGCTCAAATTGCTGCTAAGACTACCAAGAAGACTGGTGGTTCCGGGCCGAACACCCGATCCGCTGCCCCTCGGGCTCCTCGCACCGAGGATCGTCAAGCTCCGAGTGATTCTCCGAGCGGTGGTAACCGGCGAGTGTTCCGAGGAGACGGTTCACGTATTGAGCGTGAGGGTGAGGCCGCTAAGAGAGCCAGAACGACAAGATCTTCAGCCCCAGGAGGCTCGGGCCGGGTCGAGACTCCGGAGTCAACTCTTCCTGCCCCTGCTGGCACTTCCTCCGCTCCTGCCCCCATACGATCTGTTGGGCAGTTGTCGGATGTCTCGATTCTCGGATGAGATCAGGATCGAGCAGCAGGGTAATACTCTACAAACCTGTAGCATACTTACAATTTGAACATTTTTCAGATTTATTTTAGACTTGTTTGAATTTTTACTCAGGTACGATCCCTCACGTTACCAACACCGGAGCGCAACTGTACATCATTTCGCACTTGCCCGACCTCCGAAGTCTCTCAACGAGCTCAAGGGTTCCACTTACCTTGCCGTCGAATCTGCCGTTCGACACTGGTCTCAGCCTCAAGAGGACATCATTCAGCGCCAGTCAATGACGGATAATATCCGCACGGCCATGCACCATACGAGTGGGGCTCTTTTCAGTGCTCAGCGCGCCCTTGAGCAAGCCGTGACCTTAGAGAAGGCTTATGCGGTGCTGTCAGATAGTGCGAGGAAAGAGAGGGATGAAGCTAAAAAGAAGATAGCTATAGCAGAGGCCAAAGCCAAGGCCTCTTTGGATGCTGAAAAGTCGGCCATTGCCAATTCTGAGAGGGCCCAAGCCGAGGCTGAGAGTTTACGTGCTGAGTTGACGAGCTTGCGCGCTCAGTTGGAAGAGAACAGAGTGGCTCGGAGGAGGATTACCGAGTTGGAGAATGAACTCCAAGCTACTCAGACCCAACTTGCCGAGCACAAAGCGGCCCACACTGATTGCTATACCACCGAGGTTGTTGCTAATATTCGAGCCGAGTCTTCCGACTTCGGCTTCGTTTATGCCTTTGCAGAGAATCTGCGGGCCTATCACCATGCTGTTGGTGAGAACGAGGACCCCTGGACGGCCTTAAAGAAGGAGTTCACCGACTTTCTTACTGAACGTCCTCTCAAAGAAGGTTTGGTGGTGGATATCGGGGATCTTGAGGAAATTGGAGTTGATTTAAGTGCCGTGCCTCTGACGCTTAAGATCATCGGGGGAAACTATCCGCCTCTTCAGATTAATGCTGAGGATGATGTGATGGTGGACACCGAGGGTCTATCTCCTTTCGAGGTCCTTCCAGGTCTTTCTCCTTCGGGCGCCGGCGAGCAGGTGGGCGGCCAGGCAGGCGAGCAGGGCTTTGGGCCGGTGGATCAGGGCCGCGAACAGGCTGGCGACCAGGTGGGCGACCAGTAAAGTGATGGGGTCTTTTCCCTTTTTGTTTCAATTGTCCTTGAAGACGTTTTTACTTTTGCTTTTTCGCCCTTGAAGGCGCCCTATATGTACTTGAACTTCCCTTTAATGTTTAATGAACTAGCAGTTTTTCTTTTTATTGGCTTTCGCTTATATTTGCTTTTGCTGTTGATACCTTTGTCTTAGTTATTTAGTGCTCGCTTTTGATGTACGGTGTTTTAATTGATTCGTCTTACTTTTCCTTTTACGGAATCACGAATTTACACCTTTTACTCTTCATCTCTTTCGATGTAGGCTTATTAGGTGGTAAGGACTCCCTTTTAATGGTATAACCTTAGGGTTAGTCTCAATACCTTGCCTTTAATGTGGACTCGTAAGTCTTGAGAGCTCATAACTTGAGACATCTTTTGATACATCAATTTGAAAGGAAACCTCTCTATTCAATAGAATAATAACTTTACAGATTTGCCTCCATCTATTATGGACCTGCTTGCCCCTATACATGTTGGACAAGCAAGGTTTTCTTGAAAAATTTACATAAGTCTTCATTGGTAGAATTTCTTGAGGTGTGTCGCATTCCACGTGTATGCCGAAGAGTTACCTTGCATATCCTCCAGGTCATACGTCCCATTTGGCCAACTTTTTGTTACTTTGAACGGACCTTCCCATTTCGGACCAAATACTCCAGTCGGGACTGCTAATATCCTTTGCATCACCAGGTCGCCAATTTGGAATTTTCTATCTTTTACCTGCGAGTTGTAGTATTTCTCGGCTCGTCGCTTATAGACTGCATTCCTCAATTCTGCCGAGGTTCTTGTTTCTTCAATCAAGTCTTTTTCTACCGCCATATCATCTTCATTTGCTTCCTCATTGTATTCGATTATCCTCCATGTCCGATGTTGGACCTCTACTGGGATGACTGCTTCAACTCCGAAAGCCATTGTGAACGGTGTCTCCCCGGTACTTGTTCTGTAGGACGTTCTGTAAGTCCATAAGACTTCCGGAAGCTCGTCAGCCCAACTGCCCTTTCTTTCTTCTAACCGAATCTTTAGAATGTGTTTCAAGATTTTATTCACTGCTTCAACTTGTCCATTTGATTGAGGATGATATGGTGTGGAGTAATGTTTCTTGATGTTCCAAGATGTGCAAAAGTCTCTTAACTTATTTCCATCGAACTGCCTCCCATTATCCGTGACTATCGACTATGGTAACCCAAATCTGCATACCAGGTTCTTCCAAATGAAGCCTATCATCTTCTCTTTGGTTATCGTCGTTAGTGCTTCAGCTTCGGCCCACTTAGTGTAATAGTCCACGGCCACCACTACAAATTTTACTCCACCCTTCCCGGGAGGGAATGGGCCGATCAAGTCGATACCCCATTTAGCGAATGGCCACGGACTATACACTGATTTTAATTTTTGTGCTGGGGTGTGGATACTTGGGGCGAACTGTTGGCACTTCAAGCATCTCTTAGCATATCTGATAGCATCTTTTCGTAGTGTTGGCCAATAATACCATTGCCTGATGGTTTTGTAAGCCAAGGCTTGCCCCCAGCATGTCCTCCACATATCCCTTCATGGATTTCCTTTAACACCTTCTGACCTTCTTCCGAGGAAAGACATTTGAGTAATGGGAGTGAGATTCCTCTTTTATATAGCTGCCCTTCGACCATCGTGTATCTCGCGGCTTGCTTCACAATCCGTTGTGCTTCCCATGGATCTCCTGGCTGTTCTCCGTTGGACAAGTATTTCTTGATAGGTGTTCGCCAATCATTTGTAGACTGTTGTTGGCTATTGATTATTTGTTGCCCCCTCCTCAACACTTGATTAACATAATCAAATGTTGAAGGATTAGTTAGCTTTGTGACCACCACTTCTGAGATGCTTGGTTCTCCGGTGCTTGTAGCTAACCGGGCTAAAGCATCTGCTTGGGTGTTCTCTAGCCGGGGGATTTGCTCAATGTAAACTTGCTCGAATTTTGATATCAGGTGCGCTATTGATGTAATCGATGTTATTAGCCACATTATCGCGCTTACGAAAATTACATCAACAATTTGGAGCTAGAAGTAGGGTATGTGAAGTTTTATATGTAAGCAGGTAGGTCGTATATGTAAGCATATCGTTTAAGTAGCACTTCGGTAGGGGGTAAATTTCCTATCCCTTATTCGAATGAATTCGATTACATTATAAAGGAAATACAAGCTGCTGGATCGTCACCAGCCTGCTTCATCATAAGCTGCTGATCAGCAGCCTGCTTCACTAGAAGCTGCTGAACAGCTACCTGCTTCACTATAAGCTGCTGACTCGTCACCAGCTTAACAACTGGCGACTCGTCAGAGCGTTCTTCAATCTGGCTCTTTCTTCGTGCTCGATCAATTCTTCTGGACACGTCAATCTGGACTTGACACGTCGATTATTTTATCAACACCTGCTATAAATTAACAAATTATCAAATCGTATCGTACTTTCAAATATTTTAATTCTAGAAGAATTGACATGATTCCATTTTTAAAGTTGCATTTTAGAAAATACATCCAATTTTTTTAAAATATAAAATAATCACAAATTGATATAAAAGTAATACACTATTTTTAAATAGATACAAAATTTTGCATAATAGTGTAAACATAAATTGAATAATAGAGTAATTTTTTTTTTACATATTATACCTATTTGAAAATAATGCATTATTTTTGTATCAATCTGTGAATAACCCAAAAAATTATCTATGTACAACAGCGTTGCTACAAAAAAAAAAGGGTGATTTACTTATACGTTAAAAAAAGTTAATATATTTACAAATAGGTTCACAATATTTATACATAAGCACTTTTTTTTTCATAGAACTATTTGTAAATATACTAATATAGTGATTTTTTTGAACATATATATAAAAGGTAAATAACACGTTTGGTCCTATAAGAATTTTTACTTAATAGATTTGGTCCCACGTTCTTTTTTCATCTTTTCTTTAGCATATTTAGTCTCATTCGTTAAAAATAATTGCACGTATGGTCCTATGAGAATTTATATTAAACAGATTTAATTTTACATTAATCCATTAATTTTAATAAAAAAATATTTTAGAACCATTCATGTTAAAAATAATTAAATTTATGAACATAAATTCTCTTGAGTCCATTTGTAAAATTTTTCGTATACGTAAATCACCCTAAAAAAATTGGGCGATATCTTTTAACATACTACTCTAAAAGTGAACTTTTGACAATTTTTCTAAAATTCTATCTCAAAGTATCATTTTATACTACATGATAAGATTATCACACTAAAATAAAATTATTTTCTTGAGAATCTTTACAGCATAAAGTTACTAAATTATTCGAGTGGGTGTGGCAAAGGCTGTTTAATATGACGAATTTGGGACGACTACATTTCTGCACAGCGCTATCACCACATTTGCACTACAATTTCCGCTCTTATTTCCCGCACATAAAGCCATTCCTCTTTCCCCCGCCATTATCTCTCTCCTGCAGGTACTCTCTCTCTCTCTCATCCTTAGGTTTGCTGATTGCGCGTGTACCTAAGATATCGCAGAATTAATTCTTATGAATTTGATTTCGATTTTATGTTTCGTTGACTAGTGTTTTACCAATGTGTCAGCGATTATCACCGCATGAAAACTGCGGCGTGCTGTGTTCTATACGGATATTTGTGCTGATTTCTGTTCGATTTTTTTTCCTGTGGGGAATTTTGATTATGAGTTCATGAATGTAATTTTTTAATTTCTGGTGGTGATGAAATATATCGGAATTTTGATTTTGTTTGCTAATGTGTCGTGACTCCTGTGCGCGCTTATATACATGTGTTTGCTGATGCATTTGTGCTTGATTTAAGCTTAGTGTAATTCCTCTAAAATGGATTATCCAGGATTTCTGGATTAAAGTGTAGTATTTCAAACATACCTAAACTTCCAATTTCAAAAGTAGGCGCCAAAGACATAGTTTGAGAATATTTGATTTGCAAGGTTTAAGTGGTTTTTTGATTTGCAGGATTTGATTGATTTTGATTTATTTCGTTAGTTACATTTTTCACCACAGGCCATGCTTTAGCTAGTTAACTGATCGTAAAAGAGTTGGAGTATTACTATGAAATTTCTTCTCGAGAAAGCTAGTAATCACTCTTGAGTTTTTAGGAATCTTACTGCGAGGTTTCTAACAAATTTTATTGTGTATCCAATTTGATGTTAGTATTTTCATGCATTGATAGATCTATTTATTTCAAAACTGAATATTTCAAAACTGAATTAGAGGCTTATCAGTTCGATCAGTCATGGATACAAAAAAAGTCCCTTCGAAAGAAGTGCCATCGGGCTTGGATGCAGCTACTCAGGAAGAATATGCTTCTTTGTCTCTGTTGCTTCAAGAATTCACAAACATCCCCACCATTGATAAAGCATGGATTTTCAAATCTGAATCTGGTATGGCCACTTGATCTTCATTCAGACTTCATTTCCTGTTTACTTTGATCTCTATACTTACACCGTGTTGATCTCTTCCTCAGACGATCCTCCTTGTGCTATGTTTTCAATTAGCCAACCATCTCTTTTGTCCAACAAGAAGAGGAAATCCATATTGTCCAGTCATATTATACAAAAGAGTAATGACTCTGTACGCTTTCACTGGGCCCCATTCCCAGTTGAACTGACCGGTGTGACTGCCATTGTTCCCTCGCCGTCAGGATCAAAGCTTCTTGTTATTCGAAATTCTGAAGGTGATGCTCCAACTCACCTCGAGATATGGGGTCCATCTGAACTGAAGAAGGAGTTTACTATTCCTCTCTCTGTCCATGGATCAATTTATTCAGATGGATGGTAAATAATACTTTTATTGAAAAACTCACTAGACTAGTCTTTTAAGTTGTATCGAAGAAATGTGTCGAAGTTCAACCCCCTTTGCATGAATGAAGTACAAAACCTTTGTCAATAAATAGAGATGCTTTTTTATATCCAAAGTGATATTTCTTCTGTTTGCTCTTTGGAGTGAGCAATTGATTGCTGTAGGTCCTTCCCAAATGAGGATAGAACTGGCATTTTGTGCACATGTGGGTGTGCAACTCCAGGGTTTAAGTTTATGCAAGTTGGCCCTATTCCTGTTCATTTAATAGTTATTTAAGGACATAATATGAATGCATCTGAGCTTTACATTTACCTTATACATCTTGGTCGTGCATTCTGTTTTTTTGCTATTCTAATATACCATCTGGTGACAGGTTCGAGGGTATTTCATGGGACTCAGATGAAACTTTTATAGCTTATGCTGCTGAGGAGCCAGAGCCACCCAAACCTACATTTACTGAAAATGGTTACAAGAAAAGCGGTAGTTCGGAAAAGGATAGTGGTAGCTGGAAGGGTCAAGGTGACTGGGAAGAGGACTGGGGAGAAACTTATGCTGGGAAACGGCAACCCGCCCTCTTTGTTATTGACATTCATAGGTATAAGAACATGTCCTCAATGCTTGAGAGATAATGATTCATAAATTATGTCCTAATTTGAATATTCTGCAGTGGCGAGGTCCAGGGTGTCTCAGGGGTAGGAAGGGGATTGAGTGTTGGTCAGGTTGTGTGGGCTCCATCATTTGAAGGCCAGCGATATCTAGTTTTTGTTGGGTGGCCTTCGGATACTAGGAAGTTAGGCATCAAGTATTGCTATAATAGGCCATGTGCTTTGTATGCAGTCAAAGCTCCAAGTTTTAAATCAGAAGATAAAGTAACCAGGTTTGTTTTAAGATATAAGCAAAGGTCTTGTTTATTTCACTGAGCGCACTGAGTGATCCTATTTTCGTCGTGTTTGATGAAAATATGAATACTATTCACTTCCCTTTTCATGCACTTTATTTGGCTTGTTTACATTATCATCATAAGTAATTGAGTTGTTTAGTAAATGAGTTCCTTTCCTCAGTAGTGATAACGCTGATGATCTGCAAATAGTAAATCTGTCACAGAGCATAAGTAGCGCATTCTTTCCACATTTCAGGTATGTAGACTAAATACATAACACTGATACTCCAGTTTGTTATCTAATTAAAAACTTACTGTAATATATGCTTTTAAATTTCTTCAGCCCAGATGGAAAATCACTGGTATTTTTGTCAGCAAAAAGTGCTGTTGATTCTGGGGCACACTCGGCAACTGATTCGCTTCATAAGATTGAGTGGCCATCTAGTGGAAAACTGAGCCCGTCTTTGAAAATTATTGAAGTGGTATGTTCATTTTCTGTGCTTGATTACTATATTTGGATACTCATCCCAAGAATTTCAAGAGACTCTTTTGTCAACTACAAATATATAGTAATTATAATGGAGCCCACCACCTTCATAAACACTCGTACATCGTTGATGATAAAGATGCTGATGATGGACTCCATAAGAAACCCACTGTCACCCTTCTTATCAAAACCTTGTATGTGTATATATATCAAGGTTGTAGAAGTCGGAAATCGGTAATCGGACGCTTTTTGGCCGCCTATTTTTTTTTTTAATTTTTTTTTAAAATAATAAAAAATAAAAAATCAAAATTTTGGCCGCCTAGGACCGCCTAGACCCGAAAACGCCTAGAAGGGCCGATTTTTCTGAAATCGGGTCGGCAAGGGGCCGCCTAGGCCGATTTCTACATCACTGATATATATATATATATATATCCATTTTTTGTTTTTTTTCCCAATGTTCAGGAGGCATGTCTCAGGAGCTAGAAGGCGCCCTCTTGCTCCTAACAACTATGAGTTAATGATGTTCTATTCTGTTTCTTCACATTTATTTTGTCCTAACTTATTGTATAATTTAGGTTCCTGTTGTGACGTCTCCTGAGGACGGCAGCTTTCCTGGGCTTTATTGCTTTAAATTTATTCATAATCCATGGCTTTCTGATGGGCATACATTGGTTTTATCTTCTATTTGGGGCAGTGTCCAAACCATAATTTCAGTGGATGTTTTGAGGTGCGTAATTCACAAATATATATTTCCTGGTTGAGATCTCTTTTCTCATTTCTGTAGTAAATATGGTGTCTTTTATGATTTACAGTGGACAAGTATTACAAATCAGCCCAAAAAATTCAAACGCATCATGGGATGTCCTTGCTCTGGATGGTGACAATATAATTGCAGGTTGGTGAAAATACTTTAAGTGGCTATGAATATTCAAAATTGTATTACATTAAATGATGTGTACTTTTTATACTTTTTTAAGTAAGCAGTAGTCTTGTTGAAACTCCTGAAATCAAGTATGGTAGTTTGGTTGGGAAGTTAACGACGGGTGCCAAATGGAATTGGTTGGATGTTTCAAGCCCCATATCAAAAATATCTGCAAAGGTACCATAATATTTTTAATTTTTTGTCTCTTTATTGCTTAAGGATCTCTAGTTTGTATGTGTTTGTCTTAAAGCTCACCACAGTCCCTCTTCTGAATTATTTGCAGGTTTCATCTTTCCTGGCATCACTACAAGTTGATATCTTGAAGATTCCAGTTAAGGATGTCTTGGAGAACAAAGGTGCTTTTCTTACGAAACACATTCTATATGAGCAGAGACATTCTTGCATTAATTCACTAGATAAAGTTTTCTAATACTAGATATCTTCTAGAATGGTTTTAACATGAATTAGTTTAAATGCATGTTTAACTTAGTTATGTGATAAAAAAAAGAGTTTATGTTTAACTTAGATTGTGGAATTTATAATGGGAAATAGTAGGGAGTTTTTGATATTCTATAAGCAGCTTTATCTGTTATGTCGCTTCACTATTTAAATGCAGCATGCGGGGCTTTAATTGCAATATCTTAATGTGTAATAGGTGCCAGCAAACCATTTGATGCAATATATGTATCATCAAAGTCAAAGAAGCCTGACTCGCACAGTCCGTTGATTGTTATCCTTCATGGAGGTCCTCACTCTGTCACATTATCAAGCTTCTCAAAATCATCGGCATTCCTCTCTTCACTTGGTTATAGCTTGCTTGTTGTGAATTATAGGTACCAAAGAAGGCAATGTTTTTTTTTTTTTTTAAACAGATTTCATTGTATATAATGAAGAATTTAAAGCTGCTTCTACTTTGTTATTCAACTGTGTTTGCAGAGGTTCTCTTGGATTTGGAGAGGAAGCATTGCAGTCACTTCCAGGGAACATCGGATCTCAGGTGCTGTATTTATTTCAATGTGGTATTTATTCTTACAAGCAGAAGAAGTAGGGAGGTTGAGCGAAAAGATCTTCTATAGCCATGCTGCGGGCACGTGTTTTAGGCAGATTTTAAAGGTTGCTCTGCTATCTTGATGCTTATGCAGGATGTGAGTGATGTAATTGCTGCAGTAGATCACATCATTGAAAAGGGACTTGCAGATCCTTCTAAAATAGCTGTTCTTGGTGGCTCCCATGGTGGGTTTTTAACGACACACTTGATTGGTCAGGTAGAGTGGGTTTTTATTATTCGACCCTTTCTCACAAGTATATATACGGTTTCTATATGGAGCCCAACGGTGAGTTTCTAATGGAACCCAACATCAGCATGAGTTTTTTTGGTAAGTTTTATAGTGTACAATTATATGACAAAACTTAATTTTATAATTTTGTCATAACTTACCATATCAAAATTAAGGCTAAACCTGAAAAATCATTAGAAGTGGAGAGAAATATCATAAGCATTCAACAATGCCAAATTGAAAAATAATAAACAAGAATGTTGTGTGCAATAGAGCCACATTTGATCAAGGAATGTCCCTTTGATCAACAAATTTATTTTATTGATAAATTATAAAAAAAAGAAGAAGATGATAGCTATGTTTGAGCAGTGTCTATCTGCAGTACTTGCTGAACTATACACCAATGTTGAGGAAGCTTTCGATGTTTTATAGTGTGTAATTGTTTTAAGCTGGTGTTGGGCTCCATACCTACTCTCTCTCTCTCCCTCTCTCTCTCTCTCTCTATATATATATATATATATGGGTCACTTACATATTAGTTCAAAAAATTTGCACGGTAGTATATTTTATTTTTTGCACGGAAGCGTTTTTTTTTTTTTTTGCACGGGACCAATATGTAATTTTTGTCAATTTCTTGAACCATTTTGTACTTTTCATATATATATATGTATTACATTAGCATTGGACTGTAGGTTCACTAGAAGTTCGTTTTGGTATTTCAGGCACCAGGAAAATTTGCAGCAGCGGCAGCTAGGAACCCTGTATGCAACCTTGCGTTGATGGTTGGCACGTCTGATATTCCCGATTGGGTGTACTTTGAGATTTTTGGAAGTGAGGGAAAATCTCTCTATACTGAATCCCCTTCAGCCGAACACCTTTCTCTGTTCTATAGCAAGTCTCCGATTTCTCACATTTCAAAGGTTAGAATTCTGAGGTTGAGTTTTGGGTTTTGTTGAAAATGAAGCTAATCAAAATATGGAATTCTGTTCTGTTGTTTTTTTTAACTGGGAATAGTATTTTCTGCTTAATCATTTTGTCTTTTGTCAGGTAAACACTCCTACAATCTTCCTTCTCGGAGCCCAGGATCTTCGCGTACCTGTTTCCACCGGTATACAAGTAAGATTTTCGTACTATCAGCTCGAGTTACATTCAAGTACAGAATACTATTTCATATTAACACAGGTGGAGTAAGTTGCAAATCGGTGCCATATATATTACATGTTATCGTCCCACACGAATCAATTTCTCAATTAGGAATAATAATTTTTAAAACAATGCAATCTTAATCCTATATTGAATATTGTTATTTGTTTTAGGATTATAATTTATTCGTGATTTTTAATTGAGGTTAGTATGTTGGGTCTCATTATGCCATGTAATCAATATTAATACATTTAGTCTAGTTGCGACATGAAATTCTGTCAGCTCACTTGTGTAGCATGTGCAGAAATACTTCGACTTTATCAGCATAGGACTAAAAAATTGCATCTAGGACTAAAAAATTTCATCTTTTTAAAAGTTACGAGTCTAAAATGAGAATTATTCGCATGAGACCATAGAAACTGGACCGATTCTGCAATTTACTCAACGTTAAGAGCCTGTGCATTTACACCATATACGGATAAGAGTTCATCTTTTTAAATGCACACTTGGTGAAATGAACTACACTATTTAAGATCAATTTCTTGAGAACTATTTATACCGCCTAGCCTATCTTAATTTTGTTTCCTCATCCTAATTCTTTTTGTATTTTCATCACATTTCTCTATCCACATATATCAGAAAAACATGTAATTACTTCAATTTGTTGTACGTGCAGTACGCACGAGCATTGAAGGAGAAAGGAGTTGAAACGAAGGTGATGCTGTTCCCCAATGATGTTCACGGCATTGACAAGTAAGTCATCATCCTCGTAAAACATTCTTTATCGAACTGTACTATTCTGCTCACGGGTCTGATACGCGGGCTCTTCTTGCAGACCGCAGTCTGATTTCGAAAGCTTCCTCAATATCGCTGTATGGTTCAACAAGTACTGCAGATAAACACTGCTCAAATATACTATCTTCTCTTTTAAATATCTGTAGAATAATTCGTTGATCAAAGGAACATTCCTTGATCAAATGTGGCTACATTGCATACAACATTCTTGTTGATAATATTAATTGTTTTAAAAATAAGTGATAGCACATAAAAACTATTTTACATAAAATTAACTACTCCCTCCATCTTTTTATAAATTTACCAATTCTCCATTTTGGTCTTTTTTTACTATAAATGTCCTATTTTGTTTTTTGCAATCTACTTTTAATTCATATTCTCATTATTTTTAAATATAATTCCCATTTTTTTTTCTCTTTTTTCACATATCATTTGCGTAACCAAAATATGTAAGAAGTATACATTACAGAGGAACAGATGGTGTGATAGATTATGAGTTACAGTATGAAAATATTTTTTATATCTTTTAAATCATATTTTCACTAAAATTAATTTATATCCTTTGATAAAAAATAGTAATATCCTTTTGTGAGAGTAAACTAATACACTTTAAAGTGGTCAATCTATGAATCGTTTTCACCACTTTGTTTGAATTTTTAAATAGAATAAAGGCAAAGTATTATGTGAATGATACACACAATAAATTTTATGGTGAACAATAATTTATTTTAAGTATTTTGATATTTGATTTTTTAAAGATAAATGACATAAAATACTGTATATGAACTAACACGACAATATATATGAACTAACACCACACTATATATGAATTAACACCACACGTTGTATGTCACAGTGAATGAACTAAAATCATATTGTAAATAAACTAACACCGCACTACATATGAACTAACACTACACTGCATATGAACTAACACTGCACACCGAAATGTGTGTTACTGCGTAAAATAAAATATGTCGTTCACGAAATTATTTCCGTGAGTATTACTCACATAATACCTACTCTAGAATAAATGTTTGCAATGAAGTCTTAATTTGAAGGTAGCTAATGCAATGAAGTCTTACAATCATATAATAATACTACTCACAAATTTGAATAAAATTTTCGAATTAAACTATATAAACAAATGTAAGTCAGCAATGATGGTCTATCAATTTCAGTTGATAGTTAAAAAAAAAATTCAAAAGCAAGACACGAATATTTACATATTCTCATAAGAATATTGAGCAAAATGCATTTATTTTTTACTCTTACACAATTTGCTTAAAAAAAAGAAAAGAAAGAAAGACCATAATCACGACGATTATTTTTTGAGTTACCATAATTTTTTAACTTATAAAAGTAGAGTGAGTATTATGTATATAATACACACAGAAATAGAATTCATGTGTAATAATTTTATTCATCTTAAATTATCAATAAATAGATAGTTCAGATTGAATTACGATTCGAATCAAATCAAAATTGATCCATACAAATTCTATTTATGCCATAAAAAAAATAGGTTAAATTGATGAGAGAACTAAAAATCGTGCTCTATGCTTTAATCTCTTCATATTCCTTTTTGTCAAACTAATTATCCGTTTCTCACATAATCCAAAACAACATCTTAATTCATTGAGTGAAATTTATTTACCATATAAAATAAAATATATATCACTAAACATAATTATTGACATTATTAAATTTATCAATTAATAACATAATATTCTACACAATAATTGTATAATTTATTTATTTTCCTACACTGAGCTAACGATTCCCACTACGTAATTATTAGACTGGAAATCATCATAGAAGTGTGTGTAGTGCGTATTTGATTTATGGGCTTCATCTTCTTTCTGCAAAGATTCTACTTCTAAATTCTCTGCACTAAATTCGCACAATTCTTTAATTTTCAGCCATGGAAGATCAAGACTCTGCTCCTCCCTCAAAATTGCTTCAAGAATTCACAAATATCCCCACCATTGATAAAGCTTGGACCTTTAATTCCTCCAAAGGTACTTTCTTGCTTAATTTCGTCCACTTTTACAAGTTCGAACTTTTAGATTATATTAAAACCATATTCTGGGACCAATTCCCGATAAAGCAACTATATCCATATTAAATTGTCGACCCATTTGAAGCAAAGATATTGACTTGCTGCTACATATATTATGTTTGCAGAAGATGGGTGTGGCGCCATGTTTTTAATTAGCCAGCCAAATCTTTTGTCTAACAAGCTGAGGAAATCCCTGCTATCTTGTGAAATTCTGCAGAGAAGTAACACTTCTGTGTGCTTTCTTTGGGCTCAATTTCCTGTTGAGATGAGTGGTGTGAGTGCTGTTGTCCCTTCGCCGTCGAGCTCGAAGCTTTTCGTTGTTCGAAATCGTGATGGTGAGGCAGCTCACTTTGAGGTGTGGGATCCATCTGGGGTTAAGAAGGAGTTTGCTGTCCCTGCCTCTATCCATGGATCAGTGTACACTGATGGATGGTAAAATACCAGTTTGATTCATCTGTTCCACTTTTCGTCCCGTATTTTATTGTGTGTTCTGCTTGTCGGATCATTAACACGTGTTGGTGTGATATATATAGTCGAGTAAATACTTCAATTGGTTTCGCAAGGATCAAGGAAGCAATATAAAGGGTGTGTTTTCAATCTCAAATGAAAGTGTAGAATCACTCTTTCTTGAAGTTGGTAAGACCCAACTTATTCAAAAGAAAAAAGTGATTCTGTACTTTAAAAAGAGTTTGAAAACATGCCCGAAATGGCAATGGATCTCTTTTGTTTGCATATTCATATTTCTAAAAGTGGAGTGAATTGCTCAAGTAATGTATATAGTGTAAGGGTTAAAATGCTATTCTTTTAGGTGATTGGAAAATAACAATATTTGGAATACAATTTCTTTTGTAAAACATCAATTAAATTGGAAAACGGAGGGAGTTATGGAAAGCGAGAAATGCAGAGTTGTTTAGGAACGAGGAGATATCGAGGAGAAAAATTATGGAAGAACTACAAGGTGAAAGAGAACAGGTTTTCTAGTTTATCTTTTAGTGACTGAGTGTTTAATACAAGAATAATTCCTAGTTGTTCACTGTGATTTAGTTGCCGGGGGACTTGAAACTTAAATCCTAAAGAATTTGTAATGCTTCTATAGGGGTTCTATGCTCTCTTGTTCACTGCTTACCGATAAAAAGAAAAGGAATGGAGGGAGTATACTGAATTTTTTAAATTTAGATGGTGTTTTGGCTAGTGTAATGTTTTCTTGAAAGTTGAAAGAAAAGAAATGAGGATTTAAGTTGTGTGTGTATATAGTTGCTAAGTGGCTTGTAATCTTGTTGAAATTGCTAAAGAATTTCTATATATGATTTCATCTTCGATCGAGTTTCATAACACTCTTCACATGGAAAGCTAGCCTCTAAGCCTCCCTACTTATTGAGGATATGTTGTTGTATATGTTTTGGCATTTGAATCTACATCTTCTCAAATATGAAAATAGCAAATTGGCCCAATTCCTCCCGATAAACACTTGCCTAGAGTCCACAACAGACGTACATTCTCTTTTAGCTATGTACAATTTGGATTTTTCTGATGGTAGGTTCGAGGGAATTTCGTGGAACGCAGACGAAACTCTTATAGCCTACGTAGCTGAGGAACCGGATCTTCCCAAGCCCACATTTAGTTGTTCCGGTTTTATAAAGAAGGGTGCCGGCAATAACAATTTTGGTAGCTGGAAGGGTCAAGGTGATTGGGAAGATGACTGGGGAGAAACTTATGCTGGGAAAAGACAACCGGCACTTTTCGTCATCGACATAGACAGGTAAGTGCAGCAAGCATGTGCTTTAGTGCTCGAGAAGTTTGCAAAAAATAGAGCACTAATACGAATGTTCTGCAGTGGAGACGTTTGTGGAGTCACGGGGGTAGGAAGGGAATTGAGTGTTGGCCAAGTCGTATGGGGTCCTTTAGTTGGAGACGAGCAGTATCTGGTTTTCGTCGGGTGGCCTTCGGATACGAGGAAGTTTGGTGTCAAATACTGCAGTAATCGGCCTTGTTCCCTGTTTGCAGCAAGATCTCCGTTTTTCCATTCGAAAGCTAGTAAAAGGTACGTGCTAAAACGAAAAGGTTAAGTGTTCAAAGTTTCATCATGTTTTGAACTTTAATGATGAACATTTGCAGCAATGATGCTGAAGATTTGGCCATAGTTAATCTGACTCAAAGTATCAGCAGTGCATTATATCCCCATTTCAGGTGTGCATAACTGTCGTTTATCGTAGATTTTTAGAGTTGGAAATAATTGCTCTGTATCTTCAGCCCAGACGGGAAGTGCCTCGTGTTTCTGTCTGCAAAGTGTTCTGTTGATTCCGGGGCTCATTTGGCAACGGAGTCGCTTCATAAGATCGAGTGGCCGTCTGATGGAAAGCTGGGTCAGTCCTCGAACATTATCGATGTGGTATGCTCCTTTTCTGTTACTCCCTCCGTCCACAATATATGAACCAACTTTTTTGCACGTGGGTTTAATGCAATATGTAGGAGATTATTTATGGGGTATTGTAAAGTTCGTTTACGAATTTAAAAATTGTGTATGAAAAGGAAAAAGTTGGTCCATTTATTGTGGACGGAGAGAGGACTTCTTAACTAAAACAGAATAGCAAACAAATCTCCTGGATTTTCCCTCCGTTTGCATGCTTTTATATATATGTGTTAGTACATAAAAAATCAAGTCTTTTTCACGTGTTTTCAGTTGCAGTGCACGTTTTTTGAATTCACAGTTCGATACACTGTCGATTTAAAATTTTGCAGTTGTCGTTGGACTATTTTCCGGCAACTTATGGTGATGTGGCAGCCGGAAAATCTGCAAGTAAATCCACGATCTTTTGTATTGTTTCGATTTAATCATAACCATTACGACATCTTTTAGGTTCCTGTTGTTATGTGTCCTGAGGAAGGCTGCTTTCCGGGGCTTTATTGCTCGAAATTCCTTAGCTATCCGTGGCTTTCTGATGGAAAAACGATGGTTTTATCTTCGGTGTGGGGTAGTGCTGAGACTATTCTTTCGGTGGATGTATTGAGGTAACTCAAGGCTTGTGCTGATCAATCTCGAGCATATTATTAGCGCATTCAATCTCTCGACCAAGCTTTCTTCTGATTTACAGTGGAAAAGTATCGCGAATCAGCCCCAACAAGTCGAACTCCTCCTGGGACGTCCTTGCATTGGATGGTGACAATATAATCTCGGGTAGGATTGGTGCTGATTTTGGATGGCCTTTGATCGTTCTAAACTTTTGATCGTTTTTGTCTTTGAAGTATGCAGTAGTCCGATTAACGTTCCTGAAATCAAATTCGGCAGTCTCGTCGAGAAGATGTCCAGCGATGCGAAATGGAGTTGGTTGGATGTTTCGAGTCCCATAACCAAATGCTCAGAAGAGGTATCTACCGTACAAGTTTGAGTAGGTTTAGTGTGAAAGTAGTTCATATAAGTTAAAATAGATGAACCACTTTTCAATAAGTTAAAAAAGATAAACCCATAAAAATAAATCTTATATCATAAAATGGTTCATATCATAAAAATGGTCTATACAATACTTTACCTACAAGTTTCTGTTAATCGTACCATTTTTTTTCTACTCTGTGCATGCGTATCAAATTAATGTGTTTTTTTCTTGTGCTTTTATGCAGGCTTCGTCTTTGCTGGCGTCGATGCATGTCGATATTCTGAAAATTCCGGTCAGCGATGCGTCTGAGGACCTTACGGAAGGTGCTTTAACGAGTTATTTTTGTGTAACCGTAGTCTCTTTGTGCGCGTTGCTTGATATGGAATATTTATTTTTTGGATGTCTCACGGGATAATAGTGTCGTAGTTCGATGTTTGACTAAACTTATTTTAAACATCTTATAAGTTCTGATATCTTTTAAGTTGTTTTAAGAGCTTATAAGATGCTATTTTTAAGTAGCTTATAAGTTGATGAAGTGTTTGACTAATACAACTTATAAACTATTTTAAAGAGCTTATAAGCTCAGCCAAACACCCCCTTAGGTTCAGCGCTGTCGACTTTCATGTATTGAAAATTGTCTTGTAACTTTCAGTTTGACAATTTAGTCCAATGATTGAGGGTGTGTTTGGTTTAAAAAATAAAATTATTTATCCCGCCCAGGCTAAAATGAAGTATGGCTAACTTACAAGCCTAAAAGCCTCTTTTCAAGTATCTTACTTTATAAAAAATGAACCTTTAAACATGCTGAAGGTGCAAGAAAACCATTTGAAGCTATATACGTCTCACCAAAGTCTACGAACCCGAAGCCTTACTTGCGCGACCCGCTAATCTTGATCCTTCATGGAGGCCCTCATGACGTCTCGTTGACGAGCTTCTCAAAGTCTTCGGCTTTCCTCTGCTCACTTGGTTACAGCTTGCTGATTGTAAATTACAGGTGAGCATTCAGCAAAGGGCAACATATTTCCCTTTTTTCCTCTTCCAATTGTTGTTGATCAATATATAAAAAGTCTAAACTTGATTTGTTTTCAAGGGGTTCTTTGGGATATGGCGAGCAAGCATTGCAGTCTCTTCCCGGGAAAGTTGGGCACCAGGTATTTATTACTGGACGAGATCTCCTGTTACACAACATTAGTGTAATATCTTATGCTCGTATTTAATAAAAAAGCGTATGTGACACTATAGTGTGACAAAAGATGTTACGTGATTGTGTAGCAGGAGATTTCGTCTGACTTACTTATTGCCGTTTTTTTTTTCTTCTGCAGGATGTTAATGATGTACTCGCCGCCATAGACCATGTGATCGATAAGGGACTCGCGAATCCATCTAAAATATGCACAGTTGGTATTTCACATGGCGGGTTTTTGGTGACACATTTGATTGGTCAGGTTGAATAATTGTTTTCCTTAAATCATAGGTGGATTTCTGATTTGAGGACTTATAAGTTTGCTACTTCGTCTCGTCAGGCGCCCGATAGATTTGCCGCAGCAGCTGCTAGGAATCCTGTATGCAACCTCGCCTTGATGGTTGGCACGACCGACATTCCTAATTGGTGTTTCTTTGAGGCATTTGGAAGCCAGGGAAAATCTATCTTTACTGAATCTCCATCAGCTGAACACCTTGCTCTGTTTTATAATAAGTCTCCAATTTCTCATGTCTCAAAGGTTTGGATTCTGAAGATAGACTTACTTTCTGTTTTCATCCGTCCCAATGTTGTACAGTTCCTGTACGAACATAGTGGATTTTGTCTTCTTTGCTTAATTTTGTCCGTTTTTCAGGTCAAAGCCCCCACTCTCTTTCTGCTTGGCGCTCGGGACCTTCGCGTACCACTTTATGACGGATTACAAGTACAACGTCATATCGTTTGCTTTTCATGAAATTTATTAAGGGGAAATGATATTTTTCGTCTTTTATCTTTCACCTATTACGATTTTGGTTCTCTTGATAATTAAAATTTAATTTTAGTGCTTTATCTTTCGAAAAAAATTGTTTTCATCCTTTATCTTTGTAAAGAATTTGATTTTCGTCCTTTTATCTTTCAAAAAATATTTGATTTGAAAAAACCTTTTTCTCATATATTAAAGTTTTTGAGCGATGTGCATAAGGCCTATGCTATGTATGAAATGCGATACTTTTGCATGTTTATGTGACGATGAAAGTCGAATGAATCCTTAGAAATTACTGCATATTGTTGTTATTCATTAACATCCTTAATGCATCCAGAGTCGGCATCCTGTAATAAAACTTAATTCACCTTATGTCCCGATTTAACTTGCTTTCGTTTTACACGTGTGTAGTATGCTCGAGCGCTGAAGGAGAGAGGCGTGGAGACGAAGGTCATTATGTTCCCGGAAGATGTACACGCCATTAAAAGGTGAAACACCACACTCGTTTCGTCTGCATGCAAATCATTCTTACTTAAATGCACGTCGTTATGATGACAACGGTTTCGAGAGCCTGATAATACGCGTTTTCCTTGCAGACCACGGTCCGACTTTGAAAGCTTCCTCAACATTGGACTCTGGTTCAACAAATACTGCAAATAACACCTCGTGTTACTAAAATCTTCCCCTTCTTGAGGCATCCCGGTATGAACTAGGGAAAAAAGGGGATTATTTCATTTGAATTTTAGTCGAGTATTTTACGAGGCCTTCTGGTCGTAAAATACAGGATTAACCGTAAAGTCACTTGTGACCGGAAGAAGTCAAGAGACTTTACAGAAATTGTGATATATGACTCATAACTTTTGAATTGTACAAAATGCATTGTAACTTTGAAAAAATTGATAAAAGTGCCCTGCGACCGGTTGTGTACCGTTTCTCAACAGGGAGAGGTTGACGTGACCATTTATGAATGGATTAGTCTTGTATGCATCAGTTACACGGTGCAATTCAAGTTTATTTTTTAAAAGTTAAACAAAATACTACTGAAAAGTTACACATGTTATTACTGAAAAGTTAAACTGTAAAAGATACACTTTTCAGTAATAACATGTGTAACTTTTCAGTAGTATTTTGTTTAACTTTTAAAAAATGAACTTGAGTTGCACCGTGTAACTGGTGCACAAGAAACTTACTCTTTAAGATTAAGCCACGTCAGACAACAAACTTGACAAAAAAAAAAACTAACGACATGATACAACCGGTTGCGCGCGAGACATTTTTACCAATTTGTTAGAAGTTACAGGGGCATTTTCATAATGTCATCAAAGTGACATCACTTTTTTTTTTTCAATTTACAGGGTGAATTGCAAAATTTATTTCATCCTGGCATGAATATATTGCTTGACTCTGCCGATTTTTTTAAAATTTAATTTACTATGGTTAGTTTGTGTTATTTCTAATTAACTTTTACCAGGCATCATAAAATTAAGCAATGGGTTAATACATTCAAGTGAAAAATGAGAAAAAAAAATATAATAATTGGAACTTCGTCTCAAGGAACTAATTCCGTGAAACGGTCTTATGCAAGACCTCCCGAATTTAAAATATTACATGCACTTTCAAGAGAAAAATAGAGAGAAGGGGGAGGTGCGGATGCAATCGGCACTCTTAAGAAGTGCGGACTCTTGAAAACATCCACTAATTCGGGTCTAGATTTCGTGGAGCACCAGAGGAGCACCGTGCTGTGGTTTGATTGTAAAAGGAGCGTAAGGCGCGTGTATGTATTCAGGTGAAAGTTGCCACGAAAATTTCGTCAGAAGGAGTGCGATGAAGATCTTGGCTTCTATGAGTGCAAAGTTTTGGCCTATGCAAATACGGGGACCCCAACCGAAGGGCAAGAATGCAGCTTGTCCATTTGCAGCTTTCGACACGCCTTCGGCAAACCTTTCGGGCTTGAAGAGTGCAGCGTCTTCTCCCCAGATTTCGGGTTTCCTGTGAAGCATGCCTACTGGGAGTTGTATTTGTATACCCTTTGGTATGATGAAGTCTCCTAGCTTTGTATCTTCTTCCACAACCCTCGAGAGTTCGATAACTGGCGGGAATAAACGCAACACCTCGTGTAGGATCATGTTTACCTACATAAAATCCAAGACATATATCGACAATTAGTTGGATTGGGATCTTCTGTTATTTGTACGTTATGCTGAATTTGGCTTCAATTTGCATTGTCGAAAAGACCTAACCTGAGGATGACAATTTAAGGACTATATGTTTTCATCGTGGCAACAAATAGAGGCCATTAATTGTTTTGGTGCAGATGTAGAACCATAAAAAATATTAAATTCCCCAAATTTAGGGCCGTAAAATGACCTACATTTGCCAAAAAAAGTAATCTATGGCCTATGTTTACTGCACAGAAAACATATTGTCCTTAAATAAAGAATGACAATTTTGGATAGGAAACACTATGATGTGATAAAAAAATATGTGGTAATAAGCATATGAAGCACGAGATGAAATACTAAAGGGAAAAGGAGGATCGAGATCTAAAGCACGTACAATTTTCAACTGGCCTACGTCATCAGAGCGGAGGTCCTTTCTGTTGCCAAGGACGCGAAAAACCTCGTCCCTGGCACGATCTTGCCAGTCTTGGTGAATGGCGAGATTAACCATGGTCCAGACCAGAAGATTGGCTGTGGTTTCGTGACCTGCGAAGAAGAAGAGCTTACAGTTTCCGACGGCATCATCTACAATACTCTCGGCGTCGACCTCTTTCCCTTTGTTTTCGTCGTACAATTCATCCAAGAAGAGGTCAAATAAGTCACGACCATCCTCTAAGCCCTTTCTTCTCTTCTTTACTCTCTCATTGATCATATTTGTGAAAGATGATCGCAGGTCGGCCTCGATTGCTTGTGCCTTCCTATGTGCTTGTGTTGGCAAGAATCTGCATGCATGCATGTAAATATTTTGGAAAATTTAATGTTTAATCTCTCTCTCTCTACATAAAAATATATATAGCTACATAATGAAAAGAGTTTTTTTGTCTACTTTCTTCTTAAGCACAGGTGAACCATATAGCTAAAGTGTATTTTTTAAAAGTTAACACCATTTATTACTGAAAAGTCACACATGTCATTACTGAAAAGTGAATTTTTAAAAATACACATTTCAGTACGATTTTGTGTAACTTTTTTTAATACTCCCCCCGTCCCACAAAAACGGTCTCACTTTGAGTTTTAAACAAATGACCAATTGATCACATCATGTATTGTCCATGAAATTCTGGATTTTACGTATAAAGTTATGGATATATCCTTATTTATGGAATAAAAATAGCAATAATGAAGGAATTATAGTTATATATATTAAATAAATCTTTAAATAGGGTTCTTTATTGTTTTTTTTTTTTAGAAAGGACTATAATATAATTTGTGGGGGCGGGGGGGGATATTTCAAAATCCAAATCTTTCATTCACCATCTTTAACTTGATATAATAACAAATTTTCAAATTTAATTTTTTTTGGTATGTTTTGAAGAGTATTATCATTGAAATAATTCCAATTTTGTCGCACAACTCATCTAACATGCATTTATCCCATATATTAATGCAAATTTACGTGCAAGAAAGTTGTGTAATGAACAAACCGTTTTCCTGGAAATTCAAATTTCACTGCTGAGTTTGCCATAATTGAAAGGTCCCTGAGAATCTGAAAACACTTCATCATCTCCGCGTCGTACGTACGGCTGAATAGCCCCGTCGTCACAGCTGAGGCGGCGTAGGTTTCGAGGTAATGGAAGGCATCCACCACAACTGATCCATCCTTCGTCTTCTTTTTCAAGTCATTTAGAATGCTCAGGCTGTTCGATTGCAGTATAATGCACATATTCTACAACACATCGGAAAAGGAAATTAACAAGAATTATTATGCCACTAAATCGGGGTCTGCTGGAGCCCGAATTCACCTTTAAGAAGACCAGATTCTCCATAATATGCGGACCCGACAAGGTTGAGGGCCAACCTCAAAATAGATATTAAAGTAGTGACAAGATAAGGTCATTTAATGCAGAGTACATATCATGCCGATTATTAGATCAACAATTGTAATTCAAACCCTAAAATAAATGGTTGAGATAACTTTTAGGTCTAATGAGTCATTTATGTTTGTATTACGTTCATTAGTCACATTTCAAATACCCCGTCTAACACTAAAAAATGGTTTTACAACATAAGCTATAGGATCTATTACCCTTCTTTTTTTTTTTTTTGTCAATGTTGTTCCATTTTCATAAATTGGTTCTACAAATTTATCAGATTCGATTTTTTCGTCTACTGGCTGACTGCTCATGGTAACTGGCCGGTTTTTGAACGAAAAATTCGAATATGATTAACTTGCAGGAACAATTTTAAAAACATGTGACATGGTGATCGGCTGGATTACTGGAAGTAGCCGATCATTGTACGAAAAAATGGAATATGGCAAATTTACAGGACCAATTTTGAAAAAATAGAAACGATGTGGACCGAAAATGTTGAAATTTGTCCTGTAAAAATAGTTGAGTCACAAAATTTTATCCCTCCCCTCCTTGGGTTGATTTATCTTGGATCTGAGGAATGAGGATTAACCCATCTTTATATTAGGGCTGGAATGTGATACTGAGTGTGTGTTTTGTTTAATGGACTAAATAGTCAATTCCCCTAACACAGGATTATTCCTGCCAAAATATGCACTCTGCATTTTGGCAGGAATAATCCTGTGTTAGGGGAATTGACTATTTAGTCCATTAAACAAAACACACTCTGAGTCTCCATCTTTTTGTATTAAACAACTGATTACTAAGGATTAAATGATCTATCAAGGTCAATCATTACCAATTATGTGAAACATAGACCTAATGCAATCAATAACCGTTAGCCACCACGTCAGGAATACGACAACAGTGAAAAGACAATGAATTTTGGAAGGTACTATATATACACTAGATGGATATTTAAATAAAATTATTGGGGCTACATATATATTTGTCATCTTTGGTGCCTTATAGTTTCAATCGTATTACATGTTATTCGAGTTCATATGAATTAACCATACTATGAAGTAAACATTTATTTTGTTACTCACACTATAGTCTATGCTTATATGACTAATAACTTTATGATATTCGACAACGGATCCGGGGAAAATCCGTTGTCGTTTTTGCGTTGATAAATTAATGTTGGAATTTAAAGTTCACTACCTTCAATTTTTCAAGATGAAAAGCAGGGTTCATCTTCATTCTATGCCTTGTCCATTTCTCTTCCTCGAATTCGACTAGCCCGCCGACCATTAACTTCAATATTTTGTTCGTAACCCTAAAATTCTTCTGAAAGCTCGTGTGCTTCGTCAACACCTCTCTCATCAACTCCGCGTCCGATATGTACACTCTTGGACTTGGCCCGATCCAGGCGAACGAGTTCTTGCCTGCAAATCGTACCACGTCCACATCATATGCCTTATATTACGAAATAATTCCGTCTCATCTAAAAGTTCCGAACTTATAGAGAGTTTGGGAATTATATAAAAAAAATTTTTTAATGACAAAATCCTGTCATTACTGCTACTTTAGCTAAAAAATTTTAGCAAGAAGAAAATGATCTTTAATGACAGAACCTGTCAGTAAAGATCATTATTCTGTCATTAAAGATTTTTAACTGGAAAAGTTATAATGACATAATTTCTGTCATTAAAGATCATTATTCGATGAAGCTCTTACCGTATTTATTTATGGTCTTGACAAGGAAGGGCAAGACACGGGGGACGATGTCGTCGTGAAGACCGAGGGGCTTCGAGTGAGCTTCCTTGTACACGTCTGCGATCTCTTTCATGTCGCCGTAGAGAAGTTTGTAGGAGTTACCTTTGAAGCCTTGCTTCCTAAGGAACCTCTCTAGTCTCCTTGGCTCTAGCCATACCCATTGGAATACTTTCCATAACCAAACAAGGAATATGGTGAGCAATGAAATTAGGGCAAATTTCCACATTTTTTTTATTTGTTTTTCTTTATTTTGAGCAAATTCCCAATGGAATACTTGTGATCAATAACAAATGAGTATTTATACAAGCATCTTCGATTTCTATTGATGTGAATTTGTTGAATAAAGTTGTGGACCCCATTCTATTATTATATATAATAATGGTGCACGAGGAAAAGTTGGATAACTAAATATGTGGTTAATAATGTCCTGATTGCATGAATCGTATGATGGTGGAATTCTTTTAATTAAAAAAGATCATACTGCAATTATTGAGTTTGCATATTTATTCTTCACATGACGAATCCAGCTGCTATTGACGAATTTGCTCCGTGAATCCAATTTGCTATGTCATATAATTAAAATTATAATGTGGCATTTATTTTAAATATAATTGAATTTACTATTTTGACTTAAGTATGGACTAATTGAACTAGAACTGATGATTTATATATTATCTAATTATATTAAATTATTGAATATGTTTAAATTTTTTGTGAGAAAATATGTAATTACATATATATATGATTTATAATTTTTTTAAAGTGTTATACCTAGTTACATTCTAAAATTTTCAAAAATTCATATTTCCAAACTCGTTTCGTGGCTCACTCGCTCCTCCACACCCATGCACCATATCATGAAATGTGAAACATATTTGTTGCTCTCTCCAATTAATTTCTTTGAAATTCTATATTAAACTTTATAATTACTATTTAATGTATTTTTAATAACTAAAGAAGACATATAACTAATTGATGTTAAAAAAAACACTATTTAAATTATAAATTAGGTGAATGGTCAAATCAGCACTTAAAAAGAACTAGCTAGAAAGTGCAATAATTAGCTACTTAATAATGACAAAGTTTAGAGTGACTAACTCAAACTTTTGAAGGATGTTAATTATTCCATTAAAAAAAAAGAGTTTGAAAGATATAAATTGTGTAAAAGTTGTTTTTACTAAACAAAATTATTCTATTAATTCTCTATAAATCAATTTCACACTATACCACGTTATAAAGATCTTTCGAAAAGGCATTCTCTTAATATTGTATTAAAATTATTGAGACTTTTATTTGCCAATTAATAATTTATAAGACCTTGTTTGTTGGTGGATAAGAAGGACTTGTGGGATAGAATATCTAGTGTAGTTGCTCAGAATTCATCTGATTGTGTTTGTGTAATTGGGGATTTTAACTCTATTCGAAGGGAGGTGGAACGAGAAGGCAGTGGAGGATCTAACAATCCTCGAGATATCCAGAGTTTTGAATCTTTTATGAAAAATACTGATCTGATAGATTTACCACTTCATGGGAGAGTTTATACTTGGTATAGGCCAAACGGCAGTTGTAAAAGCCGCATTGATCGAGTCCTGATAAATAATCTGTGGGTATCAAGATGGCCAAATTTTGTCCAAACTGGATTGAGAAGGTCAGTTTCAGATCATTGTCCTATTT